>MUZC01004561.1:140125-150237 GCA_002072015.1 Radix auricularia | reverse complement strand
ATATATTTAGAATGGCCAGAGGCGTTTGACCAAAAACCAATCGAAAAACTATAGCAAACTTAAAACTTTTATTATTGTATCAAATAGATTCCCCTCCCCACACCCACCCCCCAAATGGATATTCGGTGTCGTTTTGACTTAAAATATCAACATATAATCCTATTCAGATCTTTTTAGACACTTGTCCTGTTTGTAAAACTCACCTGTAGCAGTTTCGGGGGGGGGGGATAGCGGGAAAAAAAAGTTCGCAGACTCCTGTCTCTAGTGAACGAAACTGAGGTTACATCACAAAAGCTTTGATGTCAACATCAAACGACGCAGGGTTACAATTTCCTATGTTCTCTTGTGAATTCTCAAACTTACGAATTATAATTATATTTTCGTGGCTTGTTAACTTACGCCAACCGGCGTCTGATAGCCTATTGACAGGCACTTGGAGAAGCCTTGAATTTTTAAAAAAAAGTCATTAAATAAATTTTAAGTGACCAAATATTTCAGTGGAAGTTTTATTTAAAGTTACCCTTTGGATGTGACGTCACATTTCTTCAAACCCCCTCCCTCCCCCACGTCACGTATTGTCACAAAAGTGGGACCCTCCCCCCCCCTAGGTGCGTGACGTCATTTATGGACGGCCCCTAACAGAATGGTAAGGGGACAGCGGTGAGCTGGATATATTTACAATAGTGACGTCATTAGGGTCAGAATATGATTTCAAAAATATTTGATCTTTCCACCCAGTCAAGGTAAAGAAACTAAAAGTTCTTTTATTTTCCATAATCCCCCCTCCACACTACGCCCCTCCAACATAAACCCACCCCTTGTGCATTTCTAGACTCCGATCAACCGTCCGTTGTTTCCTATGACTTCACATAATTCCACGTTCTACGAGTTCTCAGAAGTTTACACTGGCATTTGATTTGTTTTAGAGAGTACATCTCCATCACGTGAGAGAGAGCCGCCGGTTTGTTTCTGCGAGTACACATTTCTAACTCTCTCTCTCTCTCTCTCGCTCTCTCTCTCTCTCTCTCAGCCCACTTGACATATAGGACTGCGCTAAAGCGTTAAAATAAAATACAAAGTACAAAAACAAATTGACATTAGTGCGTCTCTTGAAAGATTGCATCACATTAATCATCAGCCTTGACCTTTTTCTCTCTTTTGCAGCAGGACATCATGAGGTAATGGCCGATGTCACCAGGCGAACTTTGAACTACTTCCGCCGTAACTCCTAGTAGTAAAGAGTGACACACACCAGAATCAAACAAGAGCACCCTGCCCCCCCCCCCCAACAAGTTCTAAATGACTTCACCCTTACGATCTTCAAATTTCGAAGGATGAAACTCCACCATCTTTCTTGAATTTTTTTTTTTTTGCACCTTTTTTGACGTCATCCCGGAGTCAAGACGTCAGCTCTACACATCTCCCCTGCTCTCGACTACGAGATCATGGTCCCAGGGGCGGAGCTTCCACTGATGGACGGCACGCCCACCAAGCTTATTGACAAGCCGGCGACCAAGCTGGAACCGGAGCGCGAGAAATGGGGCAAGAAGATCGACTTCCTGCTCTCCGTGATTGGCTTCGCCGTCGACCTTGGGAACGTCTGGCGGTTTCCTTACGTCTGCTACAAGAACGGTGGAGGTTTGTGGTCGAGAGTACCATTATACTTTAAAACAGGGATCTTCAATTTTTAAATTTTTTTTCCTTTGACGCACTCAGAAGCGTAACCGGGTTTTCTGCACCCTTAGTTAATTTATTTTTGGCGCCCTTAAAATGGATATAAAAAGGGTAGGAAAATACTACATTTGAATAAATTCAATGATAGCCTTTGGCGCCCTTGGCAACTGCCCCGATGTCAGATCGTTGTTACGCCTCTGGGCGCACTAAGAAGAAATTTACTTCTTTTTCATGGAACAACAGTAAATCTCTTATTTAAGACAACAAACAAACTTATTATACAAAAATAAGTTGTTTCATTCAGTGGGGTTGAGCCTGATCTCAAGTTACGAGGCTCAATGGTTGGACGCATTAATTGTTTTCGATTCTAAAAAGTATTTCCCTTGGAAGAAAAACACCTCTAACAATTTAAAATTGGTTTCTTTTAAATTGTTGCGTCAAGCCTGAACATCTCACATGGTACATCGGTGTACTGAACTCTAGTGAGACATATAATTAGAGAAATCCTGCTTTAAGAACTCATTGATTTCTGACTCTCATTACGATATTCAATTACACGAGACTTTTGTTCTACTTTAAAAATCCAACATTTTGCCATTTATTTCAATAAATATATATAAATGTATATATTAAATACCCTTTTCGGGTTCTGCCAACTCTCTGAAATCCATCCACAGGGGCTTTCCTGATACCGTACCTGGTCATGCTGACGTTTGGCGGCTTGCCGCTCTTCTACATGGAGTTGGCACTCGGCCAGTACCAGCGTTGTGGTTGTTTCACTGTGTGGACCAGGCTGTGTCCGATGTTGAAAGGTCAGTCAAACGACCATTCCAACTTAGTTTGATCCCTTATCTCTTGGTCACATGATGAGGGTACTCTCAAGTGGGACACACTAATTTGTGTACGTCAGTCACCGGTACACATTACCAGGCTTGTCCATAGGAATGTTATTCCAATGGGATGGGATGGGATGGGACAGAAAATTGTGTCACATGGACAAGCCTGCACATTACACACTTCTGCAGCTGGCAGAGCAATTTTTCAGATTTCATTTGTCAGTTGATAATATAATTTTACCGGATTTCAAATCCGGCTCCGGAAAATTCGGAAATCCACCCAAATTCTGCTCCATAATTGGCCGGATTTCACTTCATTGATCCAGCTAAATTCTGCTCAGGCCGGATTTCAAATTTTGAATTCGGAACATCCCTATTTGGTATCAGTTTTTTTCTTTCATTATATGACTAAACCCAACAAAAGTATAGACTAAACAAACTCCAGTGTACTTTGTAAACATCCACTTGTTTCACCCCCCCCCCCACACACACACACACAAGACGTCAAGTCCTACTCTTGGTGGTCACAGGCGGTTGTTCACCATCTCCACGTGCTTCTTAGGATTCGGCAAGCTGCTTGCCTTTACCATGGGAATTGATCGTAGTGTTCGCCTTTATAATACTTTGTGAGTCAGTGCTTGAATTGTTTGAGGGGGTGGGGGAGGCTAGGCCTCGATGCCGACACTTCAGGTCTCTTTTTTTGTGGGTGAAAAGGGGTCGAATAGGTCAGGGATTCGATGTACATAGGCACTATACATCGCTCAAATTTGAGACAACAAAACTCATCCCAGCAGGCATTGACTAACCAGACTATCCATCAACTTCTGGTCTCCCCTTTGTGCTCTTTCAACAATAATGATATCCTTCACTAATTTCTCCAAACATTGGCCCGTCCTTGAGTTTCCTTATCTCCCTTTGACCTCTTCAAATAATAACGACAGTCTCTAACTATCTCTCCTAACATTGGCCAGTCCGTCAGTTTCTGAGCCTCATTCTCTCCTAACATTGACCAGTCCGTCAGTTTCTGAGCCTCAATCTCTCCTAACATTGGCCAGTCCGTCAGTTTCTGTGCCTCAATCTCGCCTTCTTGCCACTTTAAACACATCCTACCGCCTATCTCCCCAGGTATCGGCCTGTCCATCTGCGTTATCGCCACCCTGGTCTCCTGGTACTACAACACCATCGTGGCGTGGGCCGTGTACTTCCTGTTCTCTTCCTTCACCAACTCGCCCCCGTGGCTGCGCTGCAATAACACCTGGAACACAGACAACTGCACGACGTTTGACGAGAGGATCCTTGCCATAGTCAAGGAGTGTACGAATGAGGTGAACCTCCCGTGACCTCTCACTCTCTATTCTCATATATATGGTCATATGTACTGTCATGTATATTGTTATATGTAATGACATATCTATTGGCGTATCTTTAATCCCTTCTATTCTCGTAGCTACTGCCACATTTATAATCCTATCCACTGTCACATACATTGTCACATATATTGTGACATCTATTATCTTATCTACTGTCACATATTTTATCCCATCTATTATCCATCTATTATCCTATCTATTATCCATCTATTATCCTATTTACTGTCAAATATATTATCCTATCTACTATCACATCTTTAATTATATCTGTTGTCACATCTATTATACTATCTATCATCCATCTATTATCCTATCTATTATCACATCTATTATCCTTTCTTTTTCCATCTATTATCCTATCTGTTGTCACATCTATTATCCTATCAACTGTCACATCGACTGTCACATCTATTATCCTATCTATTATCCATATATTATCCTATCTATTATCCATTTATTATCCATCTATTATCACATCTATTATCCTATCTATTATCCATATATTATCCTATCTACTGTCACATCTATTTAAGACTATCGACTGTCACATCTATTTAAGACTATCGACTGTCACATCTATTTAAGACTATCAACTGTCACATCTTTTATCCTATCTTTTGTCACATCTATTATCATATCTACTGTCACATCTATTATCGTATCTACTGTCACATCTATTATCATATCTATTTCACATCTATTATCATATCTATTGTCGCATCTATTATCATATCTATTATCACATCTAGTATCATAGCTATTGTCACGTCTATTATCATATCAATTATTACATCTTTTATCATATCTATTGTCATATCTATTATCATATCTATTGTCACATCTATTATCATATCTATTATCACATCTATTATCATATCTATTATCACATCTATTATCATATCTATTATCACATCTATTATCATATGTATGGTCACATCTATTATCATATATATTGTCTCATCTATTATCATATCTATTATCACATCTATTATCATATCTATTATCACATCTATTATCATATATATTGTCTCATCTATTATCATATCTATTATCACATCTAGTATCATAGCTATTGTCACGTCTATTATCATATCAATTATTACATCTTTTATCATATCTATTGTCATATCTATTATCATATCTATTGTCATATCTATTATCACATCTATTATCATATCTATTGTCATATCTATTATCATATCTATTGTCATATCTACTATCACATCTATTATCATATCTATTGTGACATCTATTATCACATCTATTATCATATCTATTGTCACATCTATTATCATATCTATTATCACATCTATTATCCCATATCTATTCTCATATCTTGTCGTACGTATTATCCTATATATATTCTCAGATCTATTGGTATCTTCTTATTTATGTTGTCATTTCTAATCTCATGTCCATTGTTATATCTTCTTACATATCTATTTGCCTATCATGTCTAACGTCTTTTTCTCTTACATTTTCTCTTATATTTTTGTATTGATCTATTGCCATATCCATTCTCATAACCATTTTCGTACTTTTCCATTTTTTCCCAATAGCGTGTTCATATTTTATGCATATTTAAACATATTTATTGCTACACATTCAAGTTACAAGATGGAGTTACCCGTAGATTGTCATGTCTTTAGATTATAAAGTCTTTGGATAATAACGTCTTTGGATAGTAACGTCTTTGGATAGTAACGTCTTTGGATAGTAACGTCTTTGGATAGTAACGTCTTTGGATAGTAACGTCTTTGGATAATAACGCATTTGAAAAATGTCGTTCGATAATGATGTCTGTTGTTAATGATGCATTTGGACAATGATGTCTTTGGATTTTAACGACTTTTAATTACCACATCTTTAGATAATAATGTATTTGGATAATGGTGTTTTTTATCATGGTGTCTTTTGATAATGATGCCTTTGGACAATGATGTCTTTGGATAAAAATGTCTTTGGATAATGATTTCTCTGGATAGAGATGTCTTTGGATGACCAGACAGTGATCAGGGCCTAATGCGAAATAAAGAAATGAAGTTTCAGATTTTCCCAGAATCATCTATTTTGGTGATTTCGGGAACTTTTCGCACTTTGTAGCCTCTAGCGCCTGAAAGTAACTTTGTAGTCGTGGTCGTTCATATAGAGTTTAATTATTTTTTTTAAATTTACAGATACAAAAGTGATCAGCAGAAAATTCACTTAATATATACCAAAGACGTAGATGAAGATACAGAAAACTATATAGATATTAATGCAGATACTTAAATATACATAGATATACTCTTGTCTCTCTTGACGCACGCACTCTCCCCCCCCCCATCACACTCACATTCTGCACCCCCAAATGGGAATAATGGACACTTTGACCCTGACAGTTTCACCACAGGACGTTTCAACCCCAGGAATTTTCGATCCCGGACGTTCCGACCCCTTCGTATCTACGCAGTAAAAAAAAATTTTGTTGTTGTTGTTGTTTGGGTTTTTTAAAAAATACTTTTACAATTTATTGTTTTTAAAATTAAGCTTTGGTAAAAAAAAATTACTTAATATTATTATGCATTAAAAATAAAATACAGTTTGAAATAATTATTTGTAACGTTGACTTTACGACCATTTGAAAATAGCACATACACGTACAACCAGTCAACATACAACTCAAATTCATAATTGTGATAAATGCGCCATTTATCTGAGGTCCTTCCAAACCTATTCAACTTTATCCCCACCTCGTCGGATGTAATCGGACAATAAAAAGGCAATGTGGTCTGATGGTCCTTTCTAAAGGTGCCTACATCTCTGTGGTCCCCACTCACTTTATTTACCTTCCCCCATCACCCTCGCCATCACAGCGCCTGCATTGGTGGAAACTTGAGTCCAACCTTCGTAACATGTCGTTATGTATCTAACCCTCGGCAAAAAAGATAACATCAATGAGGTAACTTCCAGTCAGGTCATACGGCCCAGCGGCTTGAATGTCTGCTAGGCGGCTGTATTAACTATTGAAATTTATACACTTTAAATACACGTACTAACAACTTTGTACGTCTTATTAAAATCAGTATTTCTGCTAGGGAGATCTTCACGTGTAAAGGAACAAAAGAAACAGAAGTGAATGGAAGGGCGCGGATTTGAAATGGTTTCAGCGTCTGCGAGGTGCGTTGTTCAGGATGTCGACACCTTTAAGAAAAAAAAACAAAAAAACTTTAATTTATTTTTGTTATCACAATGAAGATCTTTGATAGACTAAATTACATACATTTTTAAAACCCAATAATAAATAAGTCCCTTTTAAGTGTGTTTGGGATAGGAGTCGAGATACTTTTAAAAAATTTTGATGGATAATTCTACCAAAAAGTTAATTTTTTAAAAGTAAAAAACAAAGAAGAAATAAAAACAGTTCACGGTGTAGAAATGAAAGGGTCGAAATGTCCTGGGGTCAAAACGTCCTGTAGTCGAACTGTCTGGGGTCGAATCGTACGGGGTCGAACCGTCCATGGTCGAACCGTCCATGGTCGAAGTGTCCGACCAGCCCCAAATTGTAACCTACTTGACATCAGATTTAATCGTGACCTACTTATCCTCAGTTCTAATCTGAAACTACTTGTTATTAGATCTAATTGTGGCCTATTTGTCCTCAAATCTAATCGTTACCTACTTGTCCTTAGATCGAATTGTAACCTACTTGTCTTCAGATCTAATCGTGACCTACTTCTACCCAGATCTAATCGTGACCTACTTCTCCCCAGATCTAACCATGACATTTTTGTCCCCAGATCTTACCGTGACCTACTTGTCCCCCGAGCTAACAATGAACTAATTGTCTCTCAGATCTAACCGTGACCTACATATCCCCCGAGCTAAAAGTGAATTAATCGTCTCTCAGATCTAACCGTGACCTACTCGTCCCCAGATCTAACCCTGACCTACTTGTACCCAGATCTAAATGTGACCTACTTGTCCCCAGATCTAACAGTGAACTAATTTTCTCTCATATCTAACCGTGAACTACTTATCCCCAGATCTAACCGTGACCTACTTGTCCCCAGATCTAACATTGGCCTACTTGTACCCAGATCTAACCGTGACCTACTTGTCCCCAGATCTAACATTGGCCTACTTGTACCCAGATCTAACCGTGACATACTTGTCCCCAGATCTAACCGTGACGTACTTTTACCCAGATCTAACCGTGACCTACTCGTCCCCAGATCAGTGAACTAATTTTCTCTCAGATCTAACCGTGACCTACTTGTCTCCAGAACTAACCGTGCACTAATTTTCTCTCAGATCTACCCGCGACCTACTTTTACCCAGATCTAACCGTGACCTACTTGTACCCAGATCTAACCGTGACCTACTCGTCCCCAGATCAGTGAACTAATTTTCTCTCAGATCTAACCGTGACCTACTTGTCTCCAGAACTAACCGTGCACTAATTTTCTCTCAGATCTACCCGCGACCTACTTGTACCCAGATCTAACCGTGACCTACTTGTACCCAGATCTAACCGTGACCTACTTGTCCCCAGATCGTCATCACCAACCACACGCTGTTCAACACCAGCACCCTTACCAACGACACCGGGGCGGGCATCTACAACTACCGCATCAACGACACCGCCTACATGTCCGCCAAGTGCCGTGACGTCAAGATGCCGGACACGTCTGCCAACTTCTACGCCACCGCGGCCTCCACGGAATTTTTCGAGTGATTGCCCCTTCCCCCACCCACCACCCACCCACACCTAGCTGTTTGGTGTTTTGTTGACTCATATTGATGTATGCTCTGTTGTTTTCCTTACTATAACTTAGGCTTTGGACCATTATAAGTATTATTAGAAGTATTTCAATGTAATTATAGTGAGTTATAACTGTGTTTGGCCTCAATAGTTCATTCATTAGCATCAGCGTTATTATCAACCATAACAGTCATTGTCACCATCATCATGCAAATCAACATCACCATCATTTTCACCATCAGCATCACCAACATCTGCCCCTTCAACATCGTCATCATTTTCCCCATCAACATCATCATTATCTTCCTTATCAACATTACCATCATCTTCCCCATCAGCATAACGTCCATTAGCATACAAATCTACATCGCCATCATCTTCCCCATCAACATCACCATCATCTTCCCCATCAACACCACCATCATCTTCCACATCAACATCACCATCATCATGTTAAAGAACATAACGTCCATCCTCATACAAGTCTACATCACCATCATCTTCCCCATCAACACCACCATCATCTTCCCATCAACACCACCATCATCTTCCCCATCAACACCACCATCATCTTCCCCATCAACACCACCATCATCTTCCCCATCAACACCACCATCATCTTCCCATCAACACCACCACCATCTTCCCCATCAACACCACCATCATCTTCCCCATCAACACCACCATCATCTTCCACATCAACATCACCATCATCTTCCCCATCAACACCACCATCATCTTCCCCATTAACACCACCATCATCTTCCCATCAACACCACCATCATCTTCCCATCAACACCACCATTATCTTCCCCATCAACACCACCATCATCTTCCCATCAACATCACCATCATCTTCCCCATCAACACCACCATCATCTTCCCATCAACACCACCATCATCTTCCCCATCAACACCACCATCATCTTCCACATCAACACCACCATCATCTTCCCCATCAACACCACCATCATCTTCCCATCAACATCACCATCATCTTCCCCATCAACACCACCATTATCTTCCACATCAACATCACCATCATCTTCCCATCAACATCACCATCATCTTCCCCATCAACACCACCATCATCTTCCCATCAACATCACCATCATCTTCCCCATCAACACCACCATCATCTTCCCCATCAACATCACCATCATCGCCCACATCAACATCACCATCATCTTCCCATCAACATCACCATCATCTTCCCCATCAACACCACCATCATCTTCCCATCAACACCACCATCATCTTCCCATCAACATCACCATCATCATGTTAAAGAACATAACGTCCATCCTCATACAAGTCTACATCACCATCATCTTCCCATCAACATCAACATCATCTTCCCATCAACACCACCATCATCTTCCCATCAACACCACCATCATCGCCCACATCAACATCACCATCATCATGTTAAAGAACATAACGTCCATCCTCATACAAGTCTACATCACCATCATCTTCCCATCAACA
>MUZC01004561.1:57567-127678 GCA_002072015.1 Radix auricularia | reverse complement strand
TGGCAGGGTAAGGACGTAGTTAAACCAGGAGTGCGTGAGAGGCTGGCAGGGTAAGGACGTAGTTGGCAGGGTAAGGACGTAGTTAAACCAGGAGTGCGTGAGAGGCTGGCAGGGTAAGGACGTAGTTAAACCAGGAGTGCGGGGGAGGCTGGCGACATGCTTTAAAAGTAGATTGGGGCCTTAACAAGGCGGGCGGTTTAAGTCATGATTAGGAAAACAAAGTTAAGGGTTTTAGGAAGAAGATCAGGGTCAGGGTTAGGAAGATGACAAAATTAAGGGTTAGGAATAAGACAAAAGTTTAGGGTTTGGAAGAAGGCAAACGTTAGTGTTAGGATAAAGACAAAAGTTGGGAAGAATGCAAAGGTGAGGGTTAGGAAAAAGTCAAAAGTTAGGATTATGAAGAACACAAAGGATAGGGCTAGGAGAAAGACAAAGGTTTAGGTTATGAAGAAAACCAAAGTTACGGTTAGGAATAAGACAAAAGTTTAGGTTTACGAATAAGACGAAAGGTTAGTGTTAGGAATAAGACGAAAGGTTAGTGTTAAGAATAAGACGAAAGGTTAGTGTTAGGAATAAGACGAAAGGTTAGTGTTAGGAATAAGACGAAAGGTTAGTGTTAGGAATAAGACGAAAGGTTAGTGTTAGGAATAAGAAAAAACGTTAGTGTTCGGAAGAAAACAAAAGTTTGGGTTCGTAAAAAAGACAAAGTTCAGGTTGAGAAAGATGACAACGGTTATATTATTATTATTATTGTTAATATTATTATTGTTATTATTATTGTGATTATTATTATTATTATTGTTATTATTATTATTATTAAAATCATTATCATCATCATTAATCTCTGCCCAGACGTCGGTCTCATATTCGTGGTCTACCCTGAGGCCGTGGCCACATTGGCAGGGACGTCATTCTGGGCCGTCATCTTCTTCTTCATGTTGATAACTCTGGGACTGGACACAACGGTAGGTGGTCTCCCCTGGACACAACGGTAGGTGGTCTCCCCATGACACAACGGTAGGTACTCTCCCCTGGACACAACGGTAGGTACTCTCCCCTGGACACAACGGTAGATACTCTCCCCTGGACACAACGGTAGGTACACTTCCCTGGATACAACGATAGGTACTCTCACCTGGACACAACAGTAGGTACTCTCTTCTACACCCAAGGCTAGATAACCTCGTCAGGTATTCTCCCCTGGACACAATGGTAGGTACTCTCCCCTGGACACAACGGTAGATACTCTCCCCTGAACACAACGGTAGGTACTCTCCCCTGGAAACAACGGTAGGTACTCTCCCCTGGACACAACGGTAGGTACTCTCCCCTGGACACAACGGTAGATACTCTCCCCTGGACACAACGGTAGGTACACTTCCCTGGATACAACGATAGGTACTCTCCCCTGTACACAACAGTAGGTACTCTCTTCTACACCCAAGGCTAGATAACCTCGTCAGGTACTCTCCCCTGGACACAATGGTAGATACTCTCCCCTGGACACAACGGTAGGTACACTTCCCTGGATACAACGATAGGTACTCTCCCCTGTACACAACAGTAGGTACTCTCTTCTACACCCAAGGCTAGATAACCTGGTCAGGTACTCTCCCCTGGACACAACGGTAGGTACTCTCCCCTGGACACAACAGTAGGTACTCTCTTCTACACCCAAGGCTAGATAACCTCGTCAGGTACTCTCCCCTGGACACAACGGTAGGTACTCTCCCCTGGACACAACGGTAGGTACTCTCCCCAGGACACAACGGTAGGTACACTCCCCTGTATACAACGGTAGGTACTCTCCCCTGGACACAACAGTAGGTACTCTCCCCTACACCCAAGACTAGATACACCTCGTCAGGTACTCTCCCCTGGACACAACGGTAGGTACTCTCCCCTGAATACAACGGTAGGTATTCTGCCCTGGACACAACGGTAGGTACTCTCCCCTGGATACGACGGCACGTACTTTCCCCTGGAAACAAAGGTGGGTACACTCCCCTGGATACATCGCTAGGTACTCTCCCCTTGACACAACGGTAGGTACTCTCCCCTTGAAACAACGTTCGGTGCTACTATTATGACACTATTATGTTCTTCTATTGAATGTATTTACATGCATTTGTTCTTCTATTCCTATATCCAACACATATGACATTTTGCTATAGATCTATTGCTTTCTACTGTGTCCAACACATTCTTGAATCTGTGGCACCGAAATTGTATAAAAGTCTTTCGAAATTTTTGAAAGCTTTGTAAGACATAGCGCAACCAGCTTTTTAGTCTAGTGTTGTAGAAAAAAAGCATTAATTCATTCAATAATTCATTCATTCATCCACTCATTCATTCACTCACTCACTCACTCACTCACTCACTCACTCACTCACTCACTCACTCACTCATTCATTCATTCATTTACTCATTCACTCACTCACTCACTCACTCATTCACTCACTCACTCACTCACTCATTCACTCACTCACTCACTCATTCATTCATTTACTCATTCACTCACTCACTCACTCACTCACTCATTCACTCACTCACTCACTCACTCATTCACTCACTCACTCACTCACTCACTCACTACTCATTCACTCACTCACTCACTCACTCACTCATTCATTTATTTACTCATTCACTCACTCACTCACTCATTCACTCACTCATTCACTCACTCACTCACTCACTCATTCAATCACTCATTCATTCATTTACTCATTCACTCACTCACTCACTCACTCATTCACTCACTCACTCACTCACACATTCACTCACTCACTCACTCATTCACTCACTCACTTACTCACTCACTCACTCATTCATTAATTTACTCATTCACTCACTCACTCACTCACTCATTCACTCACTCACTTACTCACTCACTCACTCATTCACTCACTCACTCACTCATTCACTCACTCACTCATTCACTCACTCACTGACTCACTCATTCACTCACTCACTCACTCACTCATTCACTCACTCACTCACTCACTCACTCATTCACTCACTCACTCACTCATTCATTCACTCACTCATTCACTCACTCACTCACTCATTCACTCACTCACTCATTCACTCACTCACTCATTCACACACTCACTCACTCATTCATTCACTCAATCACCCACTCACTGACTCATTCACTCACTCACTCACTCATTCATTCATTTACTCATTCACTCACTCACTCATTCACTCACTCACTCACTCACTCACTCATTCACTCACTCACTCATTCATTCCCTCACTCACTCATTCATTCATTTACTCATTCACTCACTCACTCACTCACTCATTCACTCACTCATTCACTCACTCATTCACTCACTCACTCACTCATTCACTCACTCACTCACTCATTCACTCACTCATTCATTCATTTACTCATTCACTCACTCACTCACTCATTCACTCACTCACTCATTCACTCACTCACTCACTCACTTATTCATTCATTTACTCATTCACTCACTCACTCACTCATTCACTCACTCACTCACTCATTCACTCACTCACTCACTCACTCACTCACTCACTCACTCACTCTCTCACTCACTCATTCACTCACTCACTCATTCACTCACTCACTCACTCACTCACTTATTCACTCACTAACTCACTCACTCATTCACTCATTCACTCACTCACTCACTCACTCACTCATTCACGCACTCACTCACTCACTCATTCACTCACTCACTCATTCACTCACTCACTCACTCATTCACTCACTCACTCACTCACTCATTCACTCACTCACTCACTCACTCATTCATTCACTCACTCACTCATTCATTCACTCACTCACTCAATCACCCACTCACTGACTCATTTATTCACTCGCTCATTCGTTCATTCAGTTCGGCGGACTTGAAGCCATCATCACTGGTATTTTGGACGAGTGGACGTTCCTGCGGAAACACAGGGAACTGTTCGTGGCTGGACTCATGGTCTGGTGCTTTATGGGCGCACTGGTCACTACCACATACGTAAGTGGTGTCTAACATACATATGTGTGCCATTTCAATATTTTCAAGCTCTAAATATCTCATGTCTCATTTTAAAATATTTTTACATATAAGTTATATATTATATTTTATTGCGATGAGTTACTTTTAACTTCGCTATATTTTGTGTACACTCGGTCATGAAGTTATGTGCTGTGGCGTAGCTAGGAACTTGTAGGGATTTGGGGGCCCGGGTGGGGGCTAGGCCTCTTGGTAGTGGCGTAATATTTCATGTAAAATTGTCAGACGCTCCTTTTGGGGCCCCCTCAACTGGGGGCCGGGGGGACTTTAGAATTTGTACGCCCTCCCCTTCCCTAACTACGCAATGAACCGTACCTATAGAAACTTCCCAATATCTTAAAGTAATTTGTACTACAGCTAAATTCTCTCTCTTAATTTAAAGGCTCAATTTGTCCCCAGACCAGACATGGGGATCTTATCTCTAAAACCTGCTTCTATTGTTTGTTTGCTTTATTTTTTGTGTTCTTAGACCCCAAATATCACAAAGCTAAACATAGATCATTAAAAGACTGGCCTACTGGCCATTAGAAGACTTGCTACTGGTCACCCAGAAGTCATTTTTGTAAAACAAAACTGTCTAAAAAAAAAAAAACTTTCACACACACCATCTACTTTTTAAAATAACATTTATAAATGATCGCACATTTTGTAATTGATTAACAATCTTTTTTCTAATTGTTTGTTTTTATTTTTTTAAATTATTTTTTATAGATATTATGAGTCCAGTTTTGTTTTCACTCGACGGTTCTCAATTTTCTTTCCAGGGTGGTATCTACGTGGTGCAGCTCATGGACACATACGGGGCCCCCATCTCCATTCTGCTGATCGTCTTCTTGGAGGCCATCGCCGTGTCCTGGATCTACGGTCAGTTGACCTAGTTAGCCCCAACCGGTCAGAATAGTTTTGTTAATGAGATGTTGTGTCTCGTTAAAATAATCAGGCTTGACCTCCCCCCCCCACCCACAACACCCACAACCTGTGCATGTGATCCCAATATTCCAACGTCATTTGTGTTAACATTACACATTCGTAGTACTTCTACTACTCCTGGAGGGTTGACAGCGCGGGCCTTTCGGGCTTGCCTCTTCTTACCTGTGGCGTTAATCCTGTTTGCCTCGCATGTCCTTGCACCTTCGTGGATGGATTGTGCCAGGTAGACCGGTCCATTGCAGCTTCTTCCCACGTATCTGGATTTATGGCAAACACCTTTCAGAGAGGCTTTCAATGTGTTTATGAAGCGTTTCTTTTGTCCACCATGGGACCGCTGGCCATGCTGGAGCTCGCCATAGAAGAGTCTTTGGTAGTCTCTTATCTGCCATTCGGGCTAGGTGCACTGCCCAGCGAACCTGTGACTGCATCAGGAGGGTGAACAACCCACTAGTCCTATGTCATTTCTATTCCCGAACCCCGTACCAGGACCTGTCTTGTCAGCCATCTGCGCACACATAGGCAAAGCCAGTCCCAGCAACCCTCGGATAACTAGAGTGGTCCTTGTCGACTCGACGGACGAACAACATGAACAACTTCTACTACTAAGCCCTTAAAGACTGCACTGACAACACGCCTTTTTTAAACTTTACCTTCTATAAGAAATCTTTTTCTGGGCTGTTAATTTATTTCATTCATGTTATTTTTAAAAAATTTAATCAGTTTTGATTATTTTATATTAAAGTTGATTTTCCCAATGTACTCTCTCCAGGTGTTGACAGGTTTAGCAGGGATATAGAGTCCATGCTGGGATCTCCACCAGGGCCTTTCTGGCGGGTGACGTGGACCTACATCAGTCCTGTCTTTTTACTGGTAACGCACTAAGTCCTAAGATAATTAGAGCTAACCACTAGGGAGACAGGCTACATGATCAAACTTGCTGGGAAACTTAAACTCATATAAACTCTGTGTTCAAACGACTGTTAGGTCACCAAAAGTTGATTTATTTGTCTTTTTATTTTAAAATATCTCTGGAAATACAATTTCTGACACAATCATTTGTCACAACAATCTGACCCAATCACCTGACAAAATCATGTGATAATTCACTTACCCAATCATTTGACACAACGAATAGGAACAATTATTTGACACAATAATTTGATAAATTATTTGACACAATCACCTGAAACAATCACTTGACCCAATCACTTGACACTATCACTTGAAACAATCACTCGACGCAATCACTTGACACAATCACTCGACACCATCACTTGACACAATCACTTGACACAATCACTTGACACAATCACTTGACACAATCAATTGACACAATCACTCGACACAATCACTTGACACAATCACTTGACACTATCACTTGAAACAATCACTCGACACAATCACTTGACATAATCACTTGACGCTATCACTCGACACAATGACTTGACACAATCACTTGACACAATCACTTGAGGCTATCACTTGACACAATCACTTGACACAATCACTTGAAACAATCACTTGAGGCTATCACTTGACCCAATCACTTGACACAATCACTCGACACAATCACTTGACACAATCACTCGACAAAATCACTTGACCTAATCACTCCACACAATCACTTGAAACAATCACTTGACACAATCACCAGAAACAATCACTTGACCCAATCACTTGATCCAATCACTCGACCCTGCCCATTTGGCATTAAACGTTGTCTAATGCTTCCCTAACCCCTCTTCCTCCCCAGTCCTTATTCATTCTCTCCATCATGAACTCCCCGCCCCCTGAGTACGGAAGTTACGTGTTCCCCTACTGGGCTCTGACTATCGGCTGGCTACTGGTGTGCACCTCCATCATGTGTATACCAGTCTACATCGTCGTCTCGTTTTTCAGGACTCCGGGGACTTTCAGAGAGGTGAGTGGGTCGTTCGTGGACAGATGTTACAAAGGATTGTACTTCAGATGGTACATCATATGGTGCAATGGGTAGTACAACAGATGTACGACTGGTAAAAACATATGATATCACCGACGGCAAAACAGTTGCTACATCAGATATTACAGCAGATGGTACAACAAATTGTACACCTGATGGTACAATAGTTGGTACATTAGATTAGCAATTGATAGTACAACATGGGTTACAAAAAGGGTATAATTGTTAAAACAGATTATACCGCCGATGGCACAACAGTTGGTACATGAGTTAGTACAGCAGATGCTAAGACTGGTGGTACAGCAGAAGGTACAACAAACGGCACAACAAAAGGTACAACTTATATTACAACAGATGGTAAAACAGACTGTATAACTGATGGTACAACAGATTGTACAACTAATGGTACAATATATTGTACAACTTATGGTACAACAGATTGTATAACTGATGTTACAACAGATTGTACAACTAATGGTACAATAGATTGTATAACTGATGATAAAACAGATTGTACAACTTATGGTACAACAGATTGTACAACTGATGGTACAACAGATTGTACAACTGATGGTACAACATACAGTTTAGTCATAAAACAAATGATAACTCCACCGCTCGACGTGTTTGAAGTGTCTGTGGCAGACGACCACAACTTTCATGTAGACTTTCATTGGTATCCATGGGAACTGTACACAGTGACTGTGACAGACGACATGTAGACTTTCCTTGGTATCCGTGGGAACTGTCTTCCGGGTCTGAGAAACGTTATGGCTGTATCTTTACAAGAAGTCGTGGAACTATTCCCAATGTTTTTTTTAAAAAATAAATTTCAATAGGATCCGGTTTTGTAGAGGTGGCTGGTCGCATCTGGTTTTGTAGAGGTGGCTGGTCGGATATGGTTTTGTAGAGGTGGCTGGTCGAATCTGGTTTTGTAGAGGTGGCTGGTCGCATCTGGTTTTGTAGAGGTGGCTGGTCGGATCTGGTTTTGTAGAGGTGGCTGGTCGGATATGGTTTTGTAGAGGTGACTGGTCGGATATGGTTTTGAGAGGTGGCTGGTCGGATCTGGTTTTGTAGAGGTGGCTTGTCGGATCTGGTTTTGTAGAGGTGGCTGGTCGGATATGGTTTTGTAGAGGTGGCTGGTCGAATCTGGTTTTGTAGAGGTGGCTGGTCGGATCTGGTTTTGTAGAGGTGGCTGGTCGGATCTGGTTTTGTAGAGGTGGCTGGTCGGATCTGGTTGTGTAGAGGTGGCTGGTCGGATCTGGTTGTGTAGAGGTGGCTGGTCGCTGTATCTAGAGTAGTAGCTTTCCAAAGCTACTCGGGCAAAATTTTGTAGGGTATGTTAACATTTCTCCTTTATTAACCAACGCCACGATCGCGCTCAGTGCATCCTGCTTATCCAGTGGGCATCATAGAAACGACCCTTGGCTATGGGGAAGGCAGCATTATAATACTTTATAAATACATCTGCTTCGTTTGTACAATATCAGAGAAGAGACCTAGCCGATTGAAACCAAAAACATGTTTTGAATTTATAGTTCACATTTTAGAAATTTACATTTAAAAAAGGAATTCATAGTATGTTTTAACAACTTATTGTTCTTTCTAAAACGTACACGATTTAAATGTATTTCATCGTTGAAATTAATAGAAGTATTCATTTTTATGCTCAACTTGTTTTAACATAATAAATACTCCCTTCACTCTTCTTCCATCAACAGAGAGTGTACCTAATGATTACTCCCACGGAAGTACCCGATCACTTGCCGAAGAAGGAGCTTCCGGTTTACTTGTAAGGCTATGAGGTCATTGCTCAAAGCTTCGTGCCCAGATAGCTACAAGCCGCAGCTTAAAAAACTAGGAACATCGCTGGACACCCATTCCAAGCACGGGACAAAGCATTACATATTTTGGCTCAAGTTTTGTTTTATTTTCAAAGTGCGACTTTTTCAAATGACTGGGTGCGAGATTTTATTATAATATGGTTGGATGCTGCTAACTTATTTAATATCCCACCAGCATCCACTCTAGATCTACGGACATCTTCAAATTTCATTTCTTGTGACTTGTATAACATCTCTCCCTTTCTCTCTCTCTCCCTCTCTCTCTCTTTCTTCCTCTTTCTTTCTCTCTCTCTTTCTTTCTCTCTTCTCTTTCTCTCTCTGTGTGTGTGTGTGTCTCTCTCTCTCTGTCTCTCCGTATCTCTTATTTTCTCTCCGCCACCCTTAAAATTTCTTCCCTTTATCTCTATCTCTCTCTCCAGTTCTGTTTTCTTTCTTATCTCTCACACTTGAAGATGATTAGGGCTATCTTTTCTCTCCCTCACTTTGCTTTCTCCAATAAATTTTCCCCTTTCTCTAACATTCTCTTTCTCTCTCTGTCTTTCTCTCTCTCTCTTTCTCTCTCTTAAGAACTATAAAGTCCCGCTGTCACAAATGTTTTTTCTATTTTAAAAACATAAATTTTTGATTTCCAAGAAATTCAACCATTTCAAGAATTGTATCACCAGTTTTATTCTTGTGATCAATAGATTTATTCTACTTTTACTACTAAGCCGAGCAAAGTCACAATGTTTCGTCTTTAAATTTTGTATTGACTCATTTTTAACCCATGTCCATGTCTATGTTGACCGATCACTGGACAAAAAATAGTTATCTTTGTATCAAAAAATTTAAAATACGTTTTATCTCCTGTCAGAGTTTCAACGCCCTATATTATGTTAAAGACATTTTCCCGTTCCGTTCTTCTTTGTATACTTATCTTATCTAATCACTAAACTTTAACGAACACTTATTTCATTATGTTAAAAAAATGCGAAAACGATTGATGGAGTGTTTTTTTTTTAATGCATTCAATTGAAAAGATTAAAAAATAAGTGCAAGTAACTCTGCTTGATAATGTGTAGAGAAGATGTTTACTTATTTTGTTGCCCGTGATAAATTTAGATGTGATGTCATTTTCATACTGGTATAATTTAAACATACGGTTGATGTAATTTTTGTGTATAAAAAAAATTATGCACCTTTTTATTTTAAAAAATGCACATGTTAATTTGCAAGTAAAATGATTCTGTATGTATATGTGTGCTTGCAATGGTCATAATGTATTGGTTAGAGAGGATTTTGTAATAACTAATTACCAATATATTTATATATATATATATATATATATATTTTTTTTTTTTTTTTTTAACAGGGAACTGGTTTACAATCTCAGTTCTTGAAATGTCAAGTATAAAAGTTCTTGTGGTTTTTTACAATCTAAGATTTTGGACCAATGTAGGTCTTTGAAATATCTGTTATCTAAGTTCTTGTGTTAATTTTTTAAATTTTTTGTTTAACTTTTTTTTTTTTTGGTGGATGGGGGAACAATATAAGATTCTTAGTATACTTAACAATAACATTTTATTTTGAATTTGTTTTCAAGCTTTCTATCTTAGCCAAACACTTGAAGATAGGTTTTGGCACATTAATTATTAAGTAATGGATGTGTCATGTTTCTCCCCAATTAGTTTTGTGGAACAGTTTGCTAAAGTTGTGTTTGAAGCAAGTACTGTGTCCATGTGTCCTGCCCATTCCTGTCCATGTGTACTGTCAATTCCTGTTGTGCTCGAGAGCATTTTTGTATACTACGATGGGCCAGGTGCATTGTCAGTGTCTTGAAGTGCTATGTGTCTGTTGTGTCTAAAAGCGCTATTTACTTTATTCTAATGGATGTAATTGTACATATATATTTTTGGTTGTATTCGTCCTTCGATATATAACTTTATAAATGTTGATAGTAGGTAGTTTTAACCTTATGTGGTGTGAAAGAGCGAAAAAAAAAATCCTTTTTGTCTCTCTTAAATAGGCGTTGCTTGTAAAAGTTCATTCTAAAACTGTACTAATGTCGCTGCTTTTATTCTGTCCATATGTTCACAAATCTCAATGTTAGGTAATTTTTACTTAGTCAGCTTACAATACCTGAATATCTGGAATTTAACCAGTTAGGCCAAGGTACATTTAGTGTTCGTCTGTGTTGAATGGTCTGTAGCTACATTAGGTCCATGATATCAATTGTCTATATTCGTCTAGTTAAACTGACCGTAACGTGGCATTTTTTATAATGGAGGGGAAGAATGGGGTTAGGAGTAGAAATTATTTTATTTTTTAAGCAAGGTTTTCAAAAACATCGTAAATTGATAAATTTTAAATGTGGTGAAATTCGTTTCATTAGGATATTATTTATATTCCTATTCGAGAAGAAATGGTTGTTTACCGTTTATAAGGGCCCGTGGAGCAAATACATGCCTTCGAGCAAAGGACCTCTGCACACCAGCCGAGTGCGCATGCCACTCGATCACCGTGCCCCGTATGGACCAGTAGAAAGACATTTGTTCCACTATAAAGGCATTACAAGAAATGCATAAAGTGACATTTAACACTTACTGCGAAGAAATGTGTAAAAAAAAATATTTTAAAGGTGTTATCAAAATTGTAGTTTAAAACATATTTTTAATACCTATTGGATGAATGTTTTCATTGTTTCGTTTCTTAGAAATTATAGTTCAATGAGTAAGTACATTTGTTTTTTTTAAATATATTTTTGTTGTTAAAACCTTGTTAAAATGTTTCAAGAGTGAACTTAGGATTCATGTGATAGATCTGTAAAGTTAATTCCATTTCTAATATTAAAATCATTTCACTAATTTATTATCTGCATGATTTTTTTTCTAGACCAATAAAAATTTATACAAAATGTGGAAATTGTACATTTCGTTACTTTAAGCAACATGATAGAAAAATGTCATTATTTCGTTGGGGAATTGGAATACTTGATTTATGTTTTTAATGCTTCGTACGTGAATGTGTCATTCTTCATTGTTGCAACAACACAAGTTAATAGTCATAAGACAGTTTAGACATTAGACTTAGACCTCTTGACTTATGCCCTTAACTATAGGCCTCAATGATTTGACTTTTAATATGAGTATTTTATTAGGTCCTTTATGAACTTTCTGCATTATTTGGATTATTTATCATTCTGGTACATATCGCTTTTCTAATTAATATTTGATATAATTTTTTTAACACAAAATTTCGCACATTCAGTGACAACAATATCCATAATATTATGTCAGGTTAATATTTTGTTTATGGAAATTTGAAAGACTTGAGAATCCCTGTATATGACCATTTTAAAAAATTCAACCCACATTTTAGATGCTTCTAGAATTTTAAAGTCAATCAGTGTGTAACAACATTTTAATCATTAGCCGGCACGATGATTAATGATTCAAGAATAACAAGTATCGGCGAGTTTGAATCGGGTTAAATTGTGTTATGCTTTAAATGATGTCATTTCCGACGTGTATTTAATTTAATTACAGCGTTGTTGTTGTTTTTAAATATAACTTTTTTTTTAAAATTGACCATCACAAAAACAAATTCTTCCACCAAGACCTCACTTTTTGCTGTTTTTTTTTTTCATTAAAAAAAATGTTTTGCGAAAGCGCATTTGTTGGACTACACTCACGCACCTTGTCGTATTGGAATGTTGCGCTTAACCAAGTAGTTCCATCAATGTCTGCGGCATTTGAAAGATAGAATCGCCGAATAATATGATATGGAAATGATTCGGACATACGAATTCCACACATACATATTCAGGGAGCCAATTCGTCATATGATTGAGATATATAGATTGGACATTGTGACGTCAACGCATCGCAAGTGTAAGAAATATCAGAAAGGGGGGGGGGTAGGTTAAATTGTTCAGCTTGCAATACTATAGGAACTATTTGATGTTAAATCTACATTGCTATTTTGTCAGAGAAAAACTTTTGAATATAAATTTCTTTCCCATGAGGTATAGTACATAGGACACGAGACAGAGAGAGAGAGAGAGACATGGAGAGAGAGAGATAGACACACAAACAAATATACAGATAGATAGATAGATAGATAGATAGATAGATAGATAGATAGATAGATAGACAGACAGACAGACAGACAGACAGACAGACAGACAGACGATAGATAGATAGATAGATAGATAGATAGATAGATAGATAGATAGATAGATAGATAGATAGATAGATAGATAGATAGATGGATGGATAGAGAGATAGAGAGAGAGTTGAGAGAGGCAAAGAGATATATTTACATGTATATAGGCAGAGAGAGAGAGAAAGGGAGGGAGATGGTGTCAAATAGTCAAATATAATGACTTACCGCCATGATACCTTACAGACCTAGCGCCTCACGTTCCTCATAGCTCTCTGATTCTTCTACTGAGGCTACATGCAATAAATAAGCTAACAGTTTTATGAAATAATTTACTTTATAATCTACACTTCTGGTGGTGCTGCATTTCAATTCAGTCTGCACCATAGTGAGGCATTGTTCCATTGAATAACCCATTCTAACCTCACACACCCGAAGACATTTTCAGCATCATTTTTTTAAACGTATCACTTTTCTTATCGTTCGTGTATCTGTCTGTTC
Source organism: Radix auricularia (assembly GCA_002072015.1). Lineage (NCBI taxonomy): Eukaryota > Metazoa > Mollusca > Gastropoda > Lymnaeidae > Radix > Radix auricularia. Next base: position 114,281 of record MUZC01004561.1, on the reverse strand, counting down.
TGTTGAGCTAATCTCTGGATTTTTCAGTTTCAGAAAAATCGGGGGCAGTTTGAAAAATCCTAGAACCGCCGGACCTCTAGTAGGGGTGAAATAGGTCACGGCGCTAGAAATAATAGTTGCTAATAGCATTCCTCATTATGCAGCCGTCTGCCGGCAGGACGAGATTTATGTAGATAGGACCGGCGACTCTTCAAGCGAGATGATCACCGGGCTTTGTGCAAGGAGACGGGAGTTATCTGCCGTTGTCAATTTGTATCGGCCAATCAGCTTCTCGTCTCCTGACACGTGGTTTGTTTTTCCAGGCTCGCGCAGAGGCCGATTCGACCCTTTCTTCGAAGACACAACCAATCATAATTTTTTTTAACGCAACTTAACTGTGTTCACAGGGTGGGGTGGGGGCAGGGGTTCGGACCCCTGAGTGGAAGATTTGGGAATGTGATACCGGCAACAACGTAGTTCATTCCAGCAACGTTTTCCGATATCTGAACTTCTGATCACAGAAATCGGGGTTAGCCAGACTTTGTACATTTTAAGTCCCTTAAATCAGCTTCCCCGTCACCTCTCTCTTGGTCGGTCGGGCGGAAAAATAAAAGTCAAAACTGACCCACTTCCCGTGATGCTATCGAGCTGACATTTTGCATATAGACTCACCTAACAATACAGTGTATCAAAATGTCAGATCGATCAAATGTACCGTAATAAAATTAATGCCTTTAAGTTTATCTCTATGTCGCTGCCTGCTATTGTTCACCTTCACGTGTCAATGGAGCTCAGTCCAGCCATCGATGACCACCCCCCCCACCCGGTTTACAGCAAGTGAGCTCACTCATGTTCAGTCTTTAAATGTTTGTGACGTGGTGCATATTATATTAAACATAATAAATACTTAGTTCTGCCATATATAAAAGGGATTTATTATTTGGCAAAGTTACGATAAAGCTACTGGTCTAGGCCCACTGTCTACAAGTTGCGCACCGTGCAAAGAAGTGAAAGTCGTGTCGGGAGATTAATCAGTCCTTAAAAATTCTTCGATTGCAATTTTTGACATTGTTAATGCCTTGCAAAAGTAAATGTGTGTGTGGGGGGGGGGTCGGTTCCAGAGAGGACAACAGTGTTGCAAATAAAGGCAATAATCCGGAACTAATGGATTTGCTTGCCAAATACGATCGAGCACTCCCAGAACATTGTATGAAAAAAAGGGTTTTAAAAAGTGTCATCTAAAATTCAAACTGAGCTCATTGCAATTTTAAGGGATATATATTATATATCGCGAAAAATCATCCTTTTTCAGGAACAAAATACCCCATGTTGTTCTATTGTATTCAATACCTCTTCATATATTTCACATAATCACCAAACTAGTCCAGTTATGAGATTTGTAATAATCCATTGAAAAAAAGAAGTAGTCATTGTAGAATCTTTATCATATTTAATTGAAGTAAAGGTAAATCTGCTTACAATTCTGAAATGATTTCTAATAAATGACGATTTTAAAATAATGGATTGCAGGGGATCCAAAATATGTATCCATGTTATTTAGAAAAACAGTTGAGAAGAAAGTCCTTTTATTCATAAGATGAGATTACTGTAGAAATTCATGTGAAATTTTGGCAGGTATGTAGAATTTAGAAAATTAATACAATTTCCGTACACCAGGCGATCTGTTGCTTATAAATTAGAGTATTCAAATGACATTGCCAAGCAAAGACTATTTTACCCCACGGGTAAAAAAAATGAATTAAAGACCACTTGATATTAAAGTTTATTAAGATAGTAAGGCTCCAAGTTACCTTGCCTAAAATAATATATTTAATTTAAACATTGCTTACAAAAGTCTTAAGTAATGCAATGTCTTAAAATATCTTCTCTAAAATTAAGCTAATGAAAAATTAATTAGACGACAAGCAACAACGATTACGCCAAAATTTTCTAATCTATTGCTATTTCAATTTTGTTTATTGAGCATGGCAAGGCTGAAAACATTGATACACGAAAGAGGGTGCAAGCAGGAAAACCAGAAAATGTTATTTTTATTAAAGTATTGAAGCTTTTCTTTTTATCTCTATTTTGTATTACAGTGTCATTATTACTTTCTAATAAAAACTATCTTTACTATACAGCGTTAACATATTTTTCTGGTGGGTTGGGGTGGCAAATTTTGGTTTTGCCCCGGGCGGCACATACCGCTGAGGAAAATACAAAATACACAAACAAATTGTGTAAGGAAAGAAATAAATTGAGCTTTATTATTGAACTAACACGACAGTGTACGATTTGGCTAATGCCTTCATCAGTACAATTAACATAAAGAACGCACTTACATATTACACCAAATAAAATTATTTTTTAATTCGTGTGACATGCCATAAAATAAAATAGTTTTGTAAAATAAAAGAAAGGAAACACAACAACAAACAATGATACAGGATATAAGGAAACAGATGATGTATCAAAAGTTACGGGAAAAATTTCTATAGTTAGGTGAAATTGTAAATTTAGTTTATTTCATACTGAGCCAACGTACCAAATCGTTTTAGAAATCTATTTTCCATGAAGATCCTATCATGGGTATTGCTCGTATATAAAACACAAAATATTATTAGGGTTTTCATTGAAAATGGAAAAAAAAGTCCACGTTCATTGAGAAAAAGATGCTTCTTCCAAACTTAATGGTATTTTCAGTTAAGTATTTGTTTGTTTCAGTGGCTTCGTGAGGGGGGTGGGGCCCCCGAGTGACACCATGAGGGAGATGACACCAAAGTCTAAAAATTTTGCTGTGTTAGATTTTATGTCAGAAAAAAAGAAGACACATTTCTTTTAATTAAAAAAAATATCAGTTAACTTGCAATAATAAAACAGTCCCAACAAACAAATTAGAAGGGAAAAAAAAGAAAAGATACAGAGCAGCAGGGGGATCTTTAAGAAAACTTAACATGAAAGAGGTGGTGTCTTCTGTTTTAAAAGATAGAAATTCCTTTGGACATGAATGACTTGAACACACTGACAGCATGGATGAATTCAACTTCACTATATCCTTCCTCACAGTGGGGTGGGGGGAGGACAATTTGTCTCCCCCCCCCCCAAAAAAAAAATAATAATAAATAAATTATATATANTAATAATAATAATAATAATAATAATTAAAAAAGTAAAAATAAAATAAAAAGATGGGTTTCCTTTGTTGTTGCTTTTTTAGAAGTAAAATATGAATTAAATGTCCTTGAGTTAATTTTTTGTTTTATTTTTAATTGATAAAAGGCGTACAAGCATATATATATGTATATTTATATAGACTCTATAGGTAGTCCTCCGGTTACGACTGTCCCGCTGATTACGAACGCGCCCAATAAAGAATAATATTACGCGTTATTCCGTATTCTTAAAATGTGTTTTTTAAAAAACTTTATCTGTTTATGGGGTAACGAAATGTTTTCTCTATTTGAAATCAAAAATGTATAAAAAATATATATTATTATCATTATTTCAACCTACAAATTTCGTTTGCTAATTTTTTCAAGGCGAAAGTATCAATCAAGTCAGTAAAGCTACTTAAGCTTACAAGTTCTTTTCAATGCTCATTAGAGAAAGCAGATCACTTTTGGCTGTTCCATGCTAATTCAAATTCATTTTTATATTCTTTTCAAATTTATAAATGACTGCTCTCTGCTGCAGTTTTATGTCATCAGTGAGAGATAAATGCGAAGTGCGATGTTACATTTGTAAAGGCTATGTAAAATTTTAGCTAATTCAAAAGCAGCAAAATTTTTAGCTCTATGCACGTGTTTTGAGTTGCACATTGTGCTACTTCCTTTTCATTACATTGACCCTAGGCTGGATTTTTTTTTTAAAGAGTTCTGAAAACTGAACTATTACTGAAGGTAAGCAGTCTTCGAAATCACTTGAATATTCTTCCATTAACTTGGTTGCTGCCCATCGGATGGCGTCATTTCTTAGCTTATTTAGGTTTTTAAGAAAGCCAAATTTCCCATGGATGTCTTTATATGCGCCTTACCGATGTTGTAGGGCTCAATAAAATGTCTCAATGACTACCAGAAATACCATTTTGGTGATGTCCCTTTATCAAGCTGACACTTTTATTTATTTATTTTTTTTAATTATTTTTTTTAAATTTTTAGTATTGGGGATTCTTTACGCCCTGCATACTCAACATTATTTATGTGCCGCAGATTTCCTCGAAGATTTTTTTTTTAAACATACAATTTTAATACTTTTTTTAACAATCAAACAATATTTTATTTTTGTAATATTTAATAAAGATGATCTGACTTCAACAGTCTGCACTAGGTTCTCCTAAACTGTCAACAACAAAAATTCCCTTTTAAAACGAAAATTGAATTTGACCAAGGGCCGTAACACAGAAAAAAGATGGAAAATTCGTTCTAACAGTGACCTCGGATTTATACCAAGGCTGCGGAAATTATCGATTAATTTCTATATTAATCGGTAAAATTTTATCGATTAAAATTATTTTAATCGATAAAATAACAATTAAAATTAAAGAAAATGTTGTAAATAATTTATTAATAAATAATTAGATCTAACAATCGTTTGCTTTTTTACGAACAATCTCCATTTAATAAAAATGATTTTGTAAGTGTTAACTTTAAAATAAGCTGTTTTATAAAGACAATAATATTTAAAAATTAAACATTGTTTTTACTTAATTATCAATAACAAATTTAAATTCATTGACATTATATTGAACTACTTTTAATTATCGATTAATTATTCGGTAATTTTTCAAAAGTTAACGATTAATTTCAAATTAATCTATAACAGCCCTTATTTAAACGTATTGTTTTTCCACAGATATACACGAGATCCCCCAGGGCACTAACTATAGCTGAGCCATTTCCGAGTGAAAATTAAATTAATACACGATACATGTAAATTTATTTATTTTTCTTTTCTAAAGGAAACACCTAAGCGCGTTGGATTCTTCGAAAAATGTATACATGCAAGGGAGCTTACCATGGAAATGCTGTAAAATTCCTAAAGTTACTTTATTCACTTTCTTTATTACCGGCAACAGAAAGCCAATGTATATCCCTATGTAACATCGTAACATCCTACACAACGGTGGGGGGAGGGCGGGTTGAAGATTTAAATGACCTTGACCCCCAATGTCAGAAGTAGCATCTGTGTTTCCACCAGTCTTAGCGTCTTTGTCACCTTCCGCCAAGTACCTCTCCCAGCCTTGTAGTAACTCGCGGTACTTCCAACTATCCAGATGACACACAGCTTTGTATGAGTTTTCACCCGGATTCTTCGAGATGTGATGCCGCACAACAGTCTGTTGAAAACTGATCTACACTGATTGCCTCAGGCTGAAAGAATAGACCTGAAGAATCTTTCACTTTCTTTTGGCTTTCTGAACGGATCAGCGCCGCAGTATTTGAAAAAATTAACAACGCAATATGTATCTCTAAGGGGACAGCGTTCTCCTACAAGTGTTGCGAACTCCTGGGAAATTTTCCAAATCGTTGGAATTTTTTAGCCAAATTTATAGAAATGGGCATTAGGGAATTTTTGAGTATTTGGGCTTTAATATGGGAATATTTGAGATTGATACATTTTAAAAATTAAATACACATTTGAATGACAATAGAATAAAATGATTTGAAACATGCTCATTTTCAAATAAGAAAAACTTTTTAGGGTGGGGGAAGGGGCTTTGTGACATCATATTTTTTATTTTTAGCGTGTCTAGTTGTTTTTTTTTTTTAATTTCGGATCTAGTTATTGTTTTTTTTCTACATGATGGCTAGGTTTTTCCGAGCTATTTGCGACGTCATAATATTTGTTTATTTTTAGCGTGTCTAGGTTTTTAAAAATATTTTTAGGATCTATGTTATTTTGACGTGTTATCTAGGCGCTTCCGCTCTTTGCAAACAGGATTTAATGCATGTGGGAATTTTTAGACTAATTTGGGAATTTGTCTACTCCTGCCAGGGAAAAGTTGGCATCTTGTGTTCGCAACTCGGTCTTCTACGCATGCCCCTATGAATATTCCCAGAATGGATGGACACAGGAGGAAGCCCTTTGGTGTGCTCTCTTTTGAATCGGCGACACCAAAATTGTGGAACAGACTTCTGAACTTTTTGAAGGAATGTGAAAACAAATATCAATTGTAGATTGTGAAGATTTGTTTTTATTATTTGATAGATTATTTAAACACTGAAGCGCACGAGCATGCTATTCTAGAATGGATGTTATTAATGCTATAGACAGAGCAATGATGGCGAACCTATGGCATGCGTGCCACAGTCGGCACTCAGAGCCTCATCAGCCAGCACGCGACTAAATTATAACTTAATTTTAATCAATAATTACAATAAATTGATACTACGTAATTTAAATAAGAGTTTAGTCTGTTCTTGAACGTTCCACATACTTAATGCATTGTGCATGCCACTGGCATAGGTCCTTAGCCTTGATATAAGTATAATATTTTAATTTATCGCCATAGTAATGGTATACACATTTATTGACTCAATTCAATGCTTTTCAATTGTTTGGGTCAATTATATTACTTGTTACATTTACAAAGTTAAAGCAGCTGTTTGCTAAACCAATTCTTATATTTTGCAGACTGCCGCTGAGTTTTAATCATTTTATTGTTAAATAGATTACAGTTTTCATACCTAAGCTTTTGAGGTAACCTAAGAATTACTCCAATTGAAAATTTTAAACATAATGTAAAAATATGATGTAAAAACATGTAATTTGATAATATAGCAAAACACGGTAGCTTATTAGAATAATCAAGCGCTCACATTCCCTCAGCCAATAATCCTTATAAAGCCGAAAAAAAAAAGGATATGAAATCTAAAGTTAGAAGTTTAGCAAAGAGATGTTCGGGTTAACGGCACTGTTCAAAAGGGCCGGTCTTAGCGATATAGGGCCCTATGCAGCTTAGTATGCAATACGGATTGCGCGGGGCTTAGTGTGGGTAAAGATAAGGATAAGGAATTAATAAGGACAATGATTGAAATTTAAGATAGGTTGGGCCTATGAAAGCATGGGGCCCACTGCTGCCCGGCTGAAATATTTGACAAATCTCAAGATGCATCTAGAAAATTCTACACAATTTGCATACTTCCTTCAAGTCATGAAGAAATCTACAAAGAATTTTCGCTCATCTTATCAGCTGCGAGGGAGATTTTATTGAAAGATTTCTACAGTTCTGCCAGATGTAAACAATCGTGTGTTTTTTCTCCAGATAAATTTAAGTTTGAAGTTAGATCTGGAAAATCTGGCAATGGGGCTGTCAGATCTCGTCTAAATTTCTTGCCTTTCACTCCACCGCCAACTTGCGTACATAAACTGACACAAGTCCTTGTAATAAAATGCAATCTTAATTGTCGTGAGTCTGCAACTCGTAATCTAGGTACATGTCTGTAACTATTAGCACAACTCGTAATCTAGGTACATGTCTGTAACTATTAGCACAACTCGTAATCTAGGTACATGTCTGTAACTATTAGCACAACTCGTAATCTAGGTACATGTCTGTAACTATTAGCACAACTCNTCTCTCTCTCTCTCTCTCTCTCTCTCTCTCTCTCTCTCTCTCTCTCTCTTTCTCTTTCTCTTTCTCTTTCTATTTCTCTCGTCTCCTTGTCTCCCGACTCTGTGGAAATCCCGAATTATATATAGTAGTCTACGCCTGGTCTGGACTGACCCTTGCATGAACTCTTATGTCCTCTGATCAACGCCCCGTGAAAAGTGTTCATAAACAATCACCCACGTGTGCTCAGTGTTCACTAACTCACGACACATTCACCCGCAGTGATTCTCATACCCCTGACAAGGGCTTTTGGAGTTTCAAGGAAATTCTCTGCGTTACGTTCAAGATTTGAGAAGTTGGAGTGTACAGAGATCACACAGGACAGTACAATTGATAGTTATGAAAATGAAATCCTTATGGCGTGGAATTCTCATGCCAAAAAAAGTTTTAATCACTTTAAGATGCTATTTTTATTTTGTTAGGATCATCTTATGCGTCTGAACAGCTGTTTTCATTTTAGAATTATATCACGTGTGATACAATAAACAAGCAGATAACCTTAGTGCTGCATGTGTTGCGCTCAAATTAACGAAGTATGAGTCAATGTTTGGTGAAATATCAGTACATATAAAATAGCACTAATACATTAATTGCTCAAAACTAACATATTCCCTGTAATAAAAAAATATTTTGTATCGTTCGAAACTCTCTTCATGTTTTTTCTGTTTAAGACTTTAGACAAGTATGTGTTGTTTTGCTAATACGCCAAATCTCCATTTTTGGGTTTAATTGGAGTGTTGGCACTTTGGGTTTACGTTGAATTTTGGGGCCGCGATCGCCATCACTGTTATTGAGGAAAAGTTTTCAACCTGGTAACCAGAATTACGCTGCGCCCTCTGGCGTCTCCCACCCTAACTACCATATAAGGCCAACACTGCGCTGGTCGCGGCTGGTCAGAATAAAGGAATATTTATTTTATAATTCTTGTACGAACACAAATGTATTATTTGTAAATTAAATCTTAGATAGCAAACTTAAAACTACACCCCAAAAAAGGAAAACTAATTTAAAACCAAATAATTATATTAATAGTAATAACAATTTGTAAAAAAAATAATAATAATTTTTTTTTAAAATGTATGCTCCATCAGTTTTAATAGCATTTTGAATTGATAAATTTCATCAACCTTTTTTTTTTTATTTTTTAAAATTAATTTAAAAATAAAAATAGGTATTGGTTTCAGCATTTTGTCCCCAAAACAAAGCATTTTTAACAATAAAAATATTAATAAATATTTTGGCATGTCTTCAGGAGATTAATAAGCAACAGGTGCTCATTCAAAAACCGATTGCTAAACGAATAATTATAATAATTATTCAACCTAATAACAATTATATGAAATGTTCCATCTTTTTACTTTTTATTTTAAAAACTCTGACGTTTTAGAATTTAGAATCTTAATATATTAGATCTATAATGAAATTGTACTGGGTGCTCCAGACTCCTCAAAGTTTTTTGTCAGATAACTGCGTTCATCCCCGCCCACGGGACGTGGTTGTTCATCCTGGTTACCAGTGGAAGACGTGAGGCGACGAATTCTATCTTCCTGACTTGGCATCTCGCGCAGACCGCGGTGTATCTCCTACCTAGCCGACGATCGATCTGAAAACACGGAGAGCGAAGAGAGCGGATCGAAGGACAGACTTTCTGCTGCTGGTGTGGACGGGGGAGCGAGAAATAGGCCTGGAAAGAAATGTGCAGTTGTCAAGTCTTTTAGTATCGAGTAGGACAATGACCAGTGAATGACCACAATAATTTTATGACTGGTCGGATTAAAACCCCATCGACCCACCCCGTGACCGTTACAGCGGATTGTCTTATATACAAAGACGCACGTTCGATACAGAATATAACAGCGTCCTACACTCTGTTAAGAACGTATTGGCAAGTGACACAGCGTTCACAGGCCACGACTATTCCCGGACACCCTTGTTTCTATAACAATAGTGTCAGGTCCCTGTTCGGACACCCTTGTTTCTTTTATTAGTATCAGGTACCTGTTCGGACACCCTTGTTTCTATAACTACAGTGTCAGGTACCTGTTCGGACACCCTTGTTTCCCTTACTAGTGTCAGGTACCTGTTCGGACACCCTTGTTTCTATAACTACAGTGTCAGGTACCTGTTCGGACACCCTTGTTTCTTTAATTAGTATCAGGTACCTGTTCGGACACCCTTGTTTCTATAACTAGTGTCAAGTACCTGTTCGGACACCCTTGTTTCCCTAACTAGTGTCAGGTACCTGCTCGGACACCCTTGTTTCCCTAACTAGTGTCAGGTATCTGTTTGGACACCCTTGTTTCCCTAACTAGTATCAGGTACCTGTTTGGACACCCTTGTTTCCCTAACTAGTGTCAGGTACCTGTTCGGACACCCTTGTTTCCCTAACTAGTGTAAGGTACCTGTTCGGACACCCTTGTTTCCCTAACTAGTGTCAGGTACCTGTTTGGACACCCTTGTTTCCCTAACTAGTATCAGGTACCTGTTTGGTCACCCTTGTTTCCCTAACTAGTATCAGGTACCTGTTTGGACACCCTTGTTTCCCTAACTAGTATCAGGTACCTGTTTGGTCACCCTTGTATCCCTAACTAGTGTCACGTACCTGTTTGGACACCCTTGTTTCCCTAACTAGTATCAGGTACCTGTTCGGACACCCATGTTTCCCTAACTAGTATCAGGTACCTGTTTGGTCACCCATGTTTCCCTAACTAGTATCAGGTACCTGTTTGGTCACCCTTGTATCCCTAACTAGTGTCAGGTACCTGTTTGGACACCCTTGTTTCCCTGACTAGTAACAGGTACCTGTTTGGACACCCTTGTTTTCCTAACTAGTGTCAGGTACTTGTTCGGACACCCTTGTTTCCCTAACTAGTGTAAGGTACCTGTTCGGACACCCTTGTTTCCCTGACTAGTATCAGGTACCTGTTTGGACACCCTTGTTTTCCTAACTAGTGTCAGGTACTTGTTCGGACACCCTTGTTTCCCTAACTAGTGTAAGGTACCTGTTCGGACACCCTTGTTTCCCTAACTAGTGTCAGGTACCTGTTCGGACACCCTTGTTTCCCTAACTAGTGTCAGGTACCTGTTCGGACACTCTTGTTTCCTTAACTAGTGTCAGAACCTGTTGGGACACCCTTTTTTCCCTAACTAGTGTCAGGTACCTGTTCGGACACCCTTGTTTCCCTAACTAGTGTCACGTACCTGTTCGGACACCCTTGTTTCCCTAACTAGTGTCAGGACCTGTTCGGACACCCTTGCCCCGGGAATAAATCTCTGCCTTCCCTGAGATCTGAATCCGTGACCCTCCATTCCGAAGCCAAGCGCGGATGCCTTTCGACCACAGTATGAGAGGGGGTGGGAAACGTTTCTCGTCCAGTGTCCCAACAGTGGNCCCCTCACCCCCCAATAAAAAAAAATCTCTTTGCGAGCCAGCATACAAATTATTTTTTATGGATTTATGGCCTCTGTTTAAATTAATCCTAAATAAAGATGTCAAATGTCTGCAACTATATGTCACATTTATAGATATCATTCTTAAAACAAATTATACCGCACACTTTCTTCTTAAAGAATGAGAAACTATCTCCTTTCTATTACCTGCCATGGTTTTTACGTGATGTCAGTCTCAAGTGTATGGTATAATTTTTGTTAAAGAAAAATCATTATCTCTCATTTAGATGCACTTGTGACTTGTGACCCATCCCTGAACATGGCCAAACATCAGCAGCAGCGAATACTTACTATAAATAGCATATTACGAGCGTGTTGGTAAAGACATCATATTAGAAAAAATGAAAAAAGGTGGGTGGATTGGAGCACACTCATCGTAAACCCCCCCTCCCCCTCCCTCCTACGGAGACAACATCAACAGATAATCTCTAGCATGGAATCCACGGGGGGGGGGGGGAGACAAGAGAGAGAGAGGGGGAGATAGAGTGGGGAGGAGGGAGGGGTAGAGGGAGGGTAAATAGAGATAGACCCTCAAAATGCATGGAAACGCTAACATGAGGTACACATTCAAAAGATGGGATACACAACTTGATATTAAAACAAGTGACAAAGTCGAACTTAAGACATAAAATTCGATTTTTTAATGGGTGTTTTTTTCCCCCCATTTTTACCTGATCCAATTAGCTTTTGGCTGCAGAATTGACGCTGAGATCTTTAACTGCGCTTCCGTCCGTGCTAGCCTTACGTGCCCAACACAATCTAAAGTTCAAAACTCTCTTTAATTTTTAACGAAAAATTTCTTAATATGTTTCTATTTATAAAAAAAAATCCCCCACCCCCTTATTTTCGTCTTTACATATTCTCAGGAACTGGTAAAGACTATCCCATAACCTATTGTTTTATAATAGCGCGCTGTAATGGACTTCTTTATGTATCCACCCACACCGGAAAATTCCAGAAGGGAATGTGAGGATGAGCGCAACCCTTATAAAAATGTATGCTCATTTTTCCAAACTGATGTATATAGAAGTGACAAGATTTTCCCCTCTCAGCTACAGGAACAAGTTATACTTAATCCTCATTTATAATTATTAAGAATCAATATCTTTTAATGGACAATCAAACTTGGAAACATTTCCTAAATTAAGCAAAATAAATTAATTTAACTCAGAAAAAGTCAAATTACATTATTGTTCTTCATTTTCAAATGCGCATTTTATTTTGATTAATCTAAACCAGGTCCTTTGCATAAAACAGTTCTAGAAAATAATTTTAGCAAATATAACATAGTGGTATCATGAATGAATTAAATTTGAGCAGTGAGTTAATCAAAATACACATTCTTAAAATACCATTTGTAGTAGGCGTGTGAGTGTGTGGCTGAACTGAACTATTAAAATAGCATTCAACTTCTTTTTATAAATCAATATAGAGTCTATACTAAGATTTTAAAACTATATAAATACAAGATTCACAGAACTAAGAGCTACCTACTACATGAGATTTTTTAGGTTCATTTAACAATTAATCTAATTTATTATAAAAACAATTTCCTAATTATGATATGGCTTGCATTGCATTGCCGGGTCATCTCCATATTCCTTCTTGTCCTCTGCAGTTGATTGATGGAATGATGTCACTGACTATGGGAAACGTTCGTCCCAAATATGGAATACTGTAAGACTTAAGCAGTGCCATACACCTCGGTTTCATCTAGCATTATGGCGCTGTAATAAAACCACTAGACGAGTTGATGTATGATTCAACTTAAATCGGTCTCTATGAATCTGATACTAGCTCTTTATAAAAAAAAAAATCCAAAGATATTGGAATTATAAGACTTATTTTAATATAGAATATATATATTCATCGTAACTGATATTTTGTCCCTTCTTTTCATTTCCTTCCTTTTTTATATTAAGATAACTGAAGCTAAATTAGGAATTTCGTTTTAAAGAAATGTTTGAAAATAAAAATATTAAACAAATATAAAAATAATTTTCTTCCAGTAATATCTTTTTTTCTGTTGATAAAAAAATTCTATCAATGAACACTAACACATCATTTTTTTAAAAAAAATGTCGATCGAATAACTTCACCATTAATAATTGTTTAACGGCATTTTAATTTCTTTAAGCAAATGATTAATCTATAATTGTAACTTATTTATTTCCATCAGCACTTGTTGAGAAGTTAACTTTACATTATCCATTTGCCTAAATTTCCAACATTCACTCTTACCCTCATATGTCTCTGCTATAATAGGCATACAATTTCTTTAAACAATTAATGCACTTTATTAATAATATTAATAAGCTAACAGATATTTCATAAATAGTAAGCCTTAAATATATATTATGCTATTTACATTGGGAGTTACATGTTTATACAATTTAAGTTGATCATAACCGTGGGTAACGAGAAAAGGAAAATATTATAAAATCATAAGCCACAGAATAAAATATTTACTGTAACATGTTATCAACAATGCGCATGCGCATCATTAATGAAAATAAGGAATAATAATATGGCGATCGTGTAGTCGCATAAACTTTATCTCCGAAATGGCTACACAGAAGCCAGGGGAATGGGTGAATTCGTTAATTGCAAGATTTGATGCACAGGTAAACTAATTTTCTAAATATTTATTGATTATTATTAACTGTCACTTAATTGATATTTGTGTAACAAGTATTGCATTTTGAAGGCTTGATTGACCTCGGTTAGGGTTGGGTCGCAGGCCCTGAGAGCTGATGGATTTTATGAATGAACTGACACACACACGACAGCCTTGAAAGCTTGACACTTGAAATACCAGCCATTCAGACAAATTGAAGGTTCAGCCATTGGTTTAGAATATAGTAGCGATTCTGCGAATTGCATATTTATGGATTAAAAATCATCAAAATAATAATATTAATGATTTTCTAATTTAAGTAAAATTTAGGCCAAAAGAGTAAGAGTTAAAGTTAAGTTCAGACTCACATTCACTGGTATAAGCCTATGCCTATAGTATACTATATATAAGCCAAGCACCATCAATTATATTATATGGCATGTATATTATTTCATATAGGGAATTTTGTCACAGTCACAGGTCATATCATACATATGTATAAGCCATGCCCAAGCCAGGATAATAATAGTAGGAGGCTATAACTATAAGCTATACTATGGGCATGGGCGCCATGGTCCATGGCAGATTAAAAGGGGAGGGGGCTAAATGGGCTATAGCCAGGCCCTTCCCCCCAACCCTCATGGTTTTGGGGCCCCAAAGTTTACAAATGTTTGCACGGATCCTTGAAAATTAATAAATCTACTCTATTAAACTATTAAACTGATCGCCATTCAGACCTGATAGTATTAATAATCGAAAAACATGATTTGATTGGCTCACTAAGAGAACTTATTATAAAATATGGTTTATATTTTTAAAATTTCTCAATTTTGATAAGCTCTGCTGGCCATGTGGAAGAGTATAGGCTTATGATGCAATTGATGTCGGGATCAATTCTCAGTGGTGAAATAAATTTTTTAAATTCTCTTTTCACACTCAATTGTAACATAACAGCGAACAGTTATTTCTTCGTGTTCATTTTTGTTTCATGATTAATATTTAGTTAGTCTTATATTGGGCTGCTAGCACTCATTTTATTTAAAGGGATGCTGGCTGGATAGGGCCCCCATTTGATTGTAGCCAGAGGCCCTGTGCAGTCTGAATCCGCTCCGGGTAGGAGGGCCTCTGAAATGAAATGAAAATCACATTAAAAAAGGGGCAGGGGCTAAGCCAGTTAGTTGGTTTTTTTTATTGATAATATATGTTATTCTGATATGGTATTTAAAAAAAATTAACTCTCATGTATTGATTCAAATTTTTAAAAAACATTTAAAACTGTATGCATTTTTAACTTAGAACTTAGGATTGAAACACAAGGGAAGAAACAGGTGTGGGGTGGGCTGTCCATATGTGACGTTGTGACGTCATGCAACTTAGCAGGGGGGGGGGGGGGGGGTCCCACGTTTGTGATGAAGGGGAAGGGGGGAGTTTAAATTTAAGAATTGTGACATCATGTCAAAAGAAGCTACTTTAAAAAGTTCCACTTTCAAATTCAATTTCTTACTATTTATTTTATGACATTTTACTTGAATTCACGGATGCTATGATAATAGATTGCAGCCTTACACTAAATACATTCTAAAATGGCAGTAAATTTAATTGAAACATGCTCATTTTAAAATAGAAGCTACCACTTTTAACTTTGTGACGTTATATTTTATATTGGAGGGGGTTCTAAGTTTTTTGTGGCGAAGGGGGAGGGGGGGGTTAAAATAAAATCAACAAAAATAGTGTGACGTTATTTATAGAAGATAACTTCTATGAGGCCTATCATTATTTTATAAGTTTATAAATTTGGAGTGTTCTGTTTGTATATGCAGCTCCCCATAAAGACTGGCTTACACACCACACAGTCCATGCAGAATGTGAAACAAAACAAAGAATGCCTTGTGAATGTCAGCAAGTACAAGTTCTCTCTGGTCATTAATGGGCTAACAAAGACACTTCAAAGTGTTTTGCAGTTTGTAAGTCAACATTTAAAAAATCTATGTTACTTCTAACCAAAATGTGCTTTTTATGAAATATTGGGCACATTAAATATTTTATATAATAAACTATTCAATTAATTAGGTCTTGATGTTTTTAATAAAATTCTCTCGTAAATATATTTGTTTTGATTGAACTTTTGAATCTCTTGTCTTACTTAACTTTCCTACACAGCTAAAGAATATCATACTCCTTTTAAGAGGGGTTTTATTGTTTATTTCATTCTTTGATTTTGTTTAATTGGTCGCTTTAGAGACATTTCAAAATATTACTGCTAACCTTTTATTTTGTGGCATGCCCCTTTGATCTGGAGATGTTTCTATTCATATTAATTTTTAGGGGATGCTAATAAATGTCATATACATTCAGTTTAGGGTAGTATTTAAAATCCAGATACTACGGCCATTTGTCAGGTTTATTAGTTACTAAACCATTCTTCTGTATAGTAGGAGCGTCTGTAACAGATAAGATCCCCAAGCTAACACTTTGAATTAATTTTATGATTGCACATCTAATGCTCTGTAATATGAATATGAAAATTTAATATACTTTATTGAATTTGATGTTGAGAATGTAGTTAGTTCTTAAGTAAATTATAGGCCAACATGTTAGAGTGATATATTAGATTTATAGATCACATATATATTTTACCATTTGATAACTGTGGGACTTTTCTTGCATCAGCAGAAAGTAAATCGACCAGAAGCAGAAAGGAATTACCTTGAGTCACAACTGATCATTTTAGACACTCTTAAGCAAGTACTTAATTCTGTAAGTATGAGGGTTTCAAATTCGTGTAATATCCTGCAGAAACTCCCCAACATTTTAAGGTAGGCTTCATAAGCATTCTTTTATTTAACTATCATTTTTTTTGTTTCATATTATTAGTCCCTTGCATTTTTTTTCATAACTCATTTTTTGCTGTGTCTGGATGTCAGACAATGTTCCCTTTAGGCTGTACTATTATCTGACCAACGCCACACAAAGTGTAGAATTAACGCACAAGAAAATTTGGTTTAAAAAAAAGATGCCGTGCAACTTTGCACACAAGTTTGTTATTTTGCACTGTGACAAAAGAACCTTAAAGAGAACATGGCTACAGTCTCAACAACAAAAAAAAGGAAACTGATATTTCTGTTCTAAAAAGATGTTGCATAAAGTCTTTCATTTTATCAACAGCAGCCAAAAGACACATCTCGTCTGGATGAGACCATGTATGTTAAACTCTTGTTGCCAGAGATCTGCAAGGTATTTAAAGGAAAAACATTTTTTTAAAGTTTATGTACTTAAAGACTCTTATCAAAGTAAATTTCTTATCACATTTGACTTTAAACAAAGAATTATAAATGGTCTTATCCTTCACAATAATAACCAACAAATTATAAAAGTTAAGAGTGTTTCCCTCATGAAGACATAATTACAAAAGATGTGGAAGTTTATGAATAAAGTTTTAAGAAAATTATCTTAGTCACCTAATAGCCAATTTTTTAAACTAGCATTTAATTGGGGGATACTTATATAACTGTTAAGCTCGTATCTTTCACAACAAATTTTAAAAAAGCTACCAGTAATTCAATTTCGTATCTCAATTCAGTTCCTAAACCAGCAGACAGACAACCAACAGCTGAAAACCTTGGCATCAGAAGTTCTGTTTGCTTTGAGTCTCAACAACTTCACAGCTGTATTCAACAAAATTTCAGCCAAGTAAGTCAACCAGAACCCTTATCTTTGGAACTTAGACTATGGGAAGGGTCTGACAGTTCTCTATTTTAGTTACTTAGTAACTTACAACAATCACATAATGAAAGATAAATCTACAAATATCCAAACATCCTATATCAGTTTATATTTTCTTGTCTCCAGATTAGTGGCCTTGTCTCAAGTAGAAGAGTCCTCCGATTTGTCTGACCTGGAGCTCATTCAGCACATGAACATGGATCTGTCCAGACTGACCAAACTGCTTAATGGTGAATTTGTTTTCTTGTTTTTATGATAATCCCAAAGATAAGTCTACAACCACTCCAGAGCTCCCTGTTCGACTGTTGTTGTTCAAAGAATGATTATGAGTCATGCTTGTAGTTACTAGCAATGCGCAGTATCCTCAATGTTTTGTTTCTTGGATTAAACAAAAGTTGTTATAGACCTGGTATAGAAATGACGTGGAAACTTTTAGAAATATACTATTTGCATATACAGTCGAAACCGCTTAAGTCGACGGCGTTGGGGTATGAAAAATGGCATCGTCATAACCGATGATGGAGTTAAAGCGAAAACCAATATGGCGGCAAAATATTAACATGCGCTTGAAATTTCTTTATGTATGTGTTGTGCGTTAATTAGTGATGGGACGATTAATCAGAATCGTATCAGAATATCGGGACCCTATTTCTTCACTCTTTCTTAAGGTTGTTAAGACCGTTCGTTTTTAAAGACCGTTTAAGTTTAAATATAACGCCGTTTTGCGGTGATTCCCAGATTGAGCGATACTGTGCCTTCGAAGCCACTTGCTTGATTTTCCTTACAAGCTACACAAATAAGTAACCTACACATCCCCTCATTGTCCCCGAACCATTCTCTTCCTAATCATCTTCTTTGGGTCCGTCCCCTCAGTTTACAATGGACTCAGAATGGTCTATCGTGACCTATATATGACTCATGACAAAGCGAACTCTTCTCTATATAAACGTACACAAATAAATTAGGTACTCCTTTTGAACTTTTGAACCTTCAACTTTGACATATTTTAATTAATTCTAACCAATAGTTAAATGGCTTTTGCACACGGCCACTTCTTATGAATGAAACAATGAGAACAAAGCATTAGTACAGTACATGTAATAGTCAAAATGAGGTTGAAGGATGAATGGTTGCCAATGACAACAAGTCTGCACACGGTACATTTTATTATTCCATACGATCCCTTCCCTTGGTTATAAAAAAATCATAACTAACATTTTCAAAAGCTGGCGATTGGTCATGGGGATCGAGATAACCAATGTTAAGTGTCAAATTTGACCCCTTTTTTGTGCTCGTGTTATGAGGTTTCGGCGACTTAAAAAAATCGAATTAAACGACGAGAAAATGCTAAGACAAAGAGAGAATTTGGCGGTTCCAATAAAAAACGTCGACATAATAGGGTGGTCGAGCTAACCGAGCTCGAGGTAAGACTGTATATCAGTAGTCCTTGGTGGCTATCAATTATTGCGGGTGATACTTATTTGATTATTTTGGCAGAAGTTGTGTCCAAGTTCAAGATGCTCAAGTCTCGACCAGTCATTATAACACTAGGACAAAACCTGGAAAAGGTAAACAAACCTAGCAGTCTTATGCATTAATATGACATAGACATTTTCTGTTTGAATGACATTGGTGCCAAGACACATGAACCCAAAGCCTTTAGAGTGATTTTTTTTTTTTTTATATATGGATCCTTCAGCTTTACCTTTTAGGATGAATTAGATCTGTTTCTGAAATATCTATTCCTCTCATGTCCCTTTTTTAAAGATATTTATTTCCTTTTAAAGTATTGGTATTTTTTATTTTAACAATTCTGATTCAATCCAAAGTTTCACAATGAAATATTTAAAAGTTCTATCACTTATGTAACAGAATCACTGTAGTTGAATATTAACGTAAGTCATGACTCACCAAAGTATCAAATTTGCCCATCACCATTTTATCATGAACGTTTCCTGCTGTCTTTGTGCAGGCTATCTGGAATTGGATGGACAACTACCCAGGGGAGTTCACTGAGCTGCACAAGAAACCCAACGATGAGCTACAAGGTATGTCAGTAATCCTTTTCAGTGATCAAAAAGCTTTCTTGGCTTTTAATGTTATTTTGATTTTAATAATTCCATTTCAAGTCAGCTTTTAACAGTTAAAACAAAATTAAAGTGAACCAACACTTACACATCACAGGAACCTTACCTGGAACTACATTCTAAATAGCCAGATCAACAGGTGGGACTCATTGTAGTTATTTATTTTATTTATCTTTTTTTTCCACTGCCAAATGAGTTATTTGTCCTGATCTAAAACTTTCAAGCAACCAGGAAAATGATATCCATATTAAAAAAATCATGGCAAGAGTCTCATTTCTCCCTGCAGACTGCTGTGACAAGCTCTTTGACCACTTGAATGTGTTGACAGAAGGATCAAGGCGGCGTGTTCAGATATGGCCGCTTCAGATGATGCTCCTCATCTTATGTCCAGTTAGTCTGTGTTTGCACAAATAAGTTTTAGATTTAACAGTGGTATTGCTTGGGGGCTGGATGGTCAAAGAATAAGCACCAGCTCAGTTAGTACATTGTGCAGGGCTATTTAATCAGTTCAAATGATTTATCTGCCTGGTTTCAATTTTTTACATTTAATTATATTATTTCATGAGGCAAAAGTTAGATAAATTTCAATTTTTGTTCAATCTTTAAAATGGATTGGACTGTTTTTTTTTTCTTATATAGCCAGGGAGGGGATGGCAGTTTTTGGTTATGGTTTGAACAGTAAAATTAAAACTGTGATGGTAATCTTAAGTTTTAATACAGGTGTTCCATTCTTTTAAGATTTGAATAGCATCTTTTATTTTTGTTTTTCATTACAACAGAAAATTCTGGAAGAAATAAACAATGCAGAAACCGGTGCTCCATGTTCTCAGCAGTATTTGAAAAAGGTCAGAAACGGTAGCTTACAGCAATTCTGTATAAATTGAGGGCCAGATTCTTTGAGATATATTTTTATACTGCTTCCCATTTATTAAAGCGTGTTACTATTGCCGCAATGGGTGGTGCTGTATTCATTATGCTAGCATTGCACTAAAATTAATTTTCTTCTAACAAAAAAATGTTTTTTTTAAATTGACAGAAATCTTTCATTGACGAGGTGAAAAAAGCCATATCCAATCACCACAGCAGTAATAAGCAACTGACAGAGGGCGCTGCAGTGACTTGCGTCCGGCTGTGTAAAGCATCCTCATACATCCCCATCAACGATCGCCTCAATGTTGTTTTCACGCTGGTCCAGTCCGTCATCAATGACCTCAAGGTTTGGGTGGTTTATTTTCAAATCAAGTTTACATAGATTTTCTAGAGATTTTAAATGTTTGATTTGAAATACAAGCTTTACAAAATAGTCCTACTATTTAATGTATTAAAAAAAATGTGAGTGATAAATATTTATTTACTTTCACTCAAGGTTTTAATTTCTTTTATTTTCAAATCAGAGTGTGCATAAATTTGTACAGATTTGAAATATTTGATTTTATAAACACGGTTTAATAGGGGCTCAAAATAAGACCACATCCAAAACATACCTACTAATTAATGAATTAAATAAAACTTGAGGGATAAATATTTATTTATCTTCATGATATTCTCCATGTTAGCAAGAATATGTTCAATGTTTATAAGATTACCCATTGTACTGTTAACTTATTTATTCAAATATTCCTTTACTTTTTTAATGTAGTTTAAAAAAAATTTAAATACATGATACTCAAACGAATTGTGTAATCAAATAAATAAATTAAAGCTTTATTATTTGACCAAAACAAAAGTAGACGTTTTGGCCCAACACCTTCATCAGTACAAATAACTTAAACATGTATTAAAATTATACTTACATTATATTAGACATTCTATATCATAGAAAAATAATAACGTAAAGATAAAAAGAAAGGGAAAAAAATCAATGACACAGGTTATAAGAAAAGGGAGGAAGTAAAATATAATTTTTTTTTTTTTAAATACTCTGTTGATGATTTTAACAAAATATTTTTCTCTCTCACCAGACACTTTTATTTAACCCACCCGCCAACAGCAAGCCGTTCTCAAAAGGGCCTGGTCTGGGAACTCAGGACTATGACTTGTATATAGACTGCTTTGTCAGCTGTTTTAGGATCACACCACACAATAACGATGTTCTCAAAGTCTGCCTCAACCCATGCTCACCTCCCATGTACCATTATGTCCTAGTCAATGCTTTACATAGAATTATCACACAGGTTTGTGTTGAAAGCATCTTTCTAGGCATTGAAAAAAATCTGTTCACCTCAATCCAGACTGTGTTCTTATGTGCTGTTTCCTTTATACTTTTAAATCAGGCTTGTTAGCTTATTATTTCTATGTAAGTGATTAACATTTTTAAAAACTTAGTTTTAAAGAACATTGCAGATATTCAGTAATTGGTTTTAATTTCTTATTTTAAATTGTGATATTTTTCAATGTGGTGAATTTTCACAATAGAAATTTCTTATTAAAGAACCTTTGATGTGATAAAAATAACATGAGATTTCTTTGTGTTTGTACACTTGTAGCCACGACTTGGCTGGTGGCCACACATCAGCCTGATTTACAGCAAAGCAGGAGAGCTCAGGAATATGTTTAGTGACACAGTTACCAAAGTAACACAAGGTTTCAGCAGCCACAACTGTCCAAAGGTAAACAAACAAAAATTATATGGTTAGTGGTATGAAAACATTTGAGCAAAATTTTATCAATCAAATTTGAACTTATCTTGAAAATTTGAACTAGAAAATTTAGTGCTTTGCTTGCCCAACTCTTTTGTCTATTAGCGTAAATACATATTTTGATTGAAATAGTGTATTTTAGAATATTTAGAACTTACCTCAATCCAAGTCTTTTAAAAATTGATCTGATGCAATGATATTTATTATTATCTCATTTAAAAATCTTCTCACGCCACGCAAGAGTCAATATATTTTCTGTTTTGATATAAACCTCTCTCAACGTAATGTGTTAGAGAGATCTTACCTGCACAGTTGCTACCCATCACAAAGGTTATCATACTGAAGTAATCCTGTCCGATTTTCATCAACAGCAGACAGTGAAGCTCACAGCTACCTTCAAGCTGAACAAGACAACAGACGAGGTGCTGACATATTACAAGTATATCCTGCTCTGGCTGGTCAAGTTGATACATGCCGATCCACACCTGATGTTACATGTGAGTGTCGTTTATCTGTTTTGCAAAACATTTGTACAAAGTTTTAACAAAAATTTCAATCACTTATCCCTTTTTCTTTTAAGGATTTGAATGTTTTATATCAAAATGAATTAAAAATTATAAATGTCACTAATTTTATGTAAAGCGCCAAGCTGGTTGCTGGGTTACTGTGCTATATAAATTATAATTTAAATTTCAATTCACATCATTTGCTTTAACCTTCTGTTCATATTATTTCTCTCTCCAGAATCAAGGCAAGCAAGGTCATGAGATTCAGCACAGCACTCTTGACCTCATCACCAGCCTGGTCTCCTTGGTACACCAGCAGTGGATGCCTGATGTTGCCCAGAAGGCAATGGAAGTGAGTAGAACATATTTTGTATCACAGCTTGGTATATGTCCTGTTTGGGTGCAAAACATTTTGCTGGGTATACGATTAATCATTTTCCCTTTATCTCTTATGTGAAAAATAAATTTGGTATACGTCCATGGGTCTGGAACACGTTAAGAGCACACACAGAGGAACTACTATAATTACAAAGAGTCTGTAGATTGGACACGTAACAGTGAAATCTTGAATATTAAATAAAAACAGAAATACAAATAATTTATGTTCTCTTAACATTATTTTAGACTTTAAAAAAAGACGAACTCAAATACAAATTTGAAGTGATAATTTTATTTTTGACAACTTTTTCAATACTAGTTTTCAAATAAAACTAATGACTGAAACTATGTTTATAACATGTTGAATGATGTCCCCAGGCTCTGCTCTGCTTGCACCAGCCAGAAAACATTGAACTGTGGAATCCAGAGGCACCAATTAACACATTCTGGGACATCAGCTCCCAGGTGCTGTTCTACATATCACAGCGCCTCATCCAACATCAGATTGTCAACTACACAGAGATCCTCAAGTGGCTGAGGGAGATCCTGGTCTGTCGCAACCGATTCCTGCAGAAGCACAGCGCTAACGCTAACATGGGCAGTAACATTCCTGTTTGTCGACAGGCTCATATCAAACTAGAGGTAATTGTCCAGCTGAATTTGGATGAATTCAATAAACCATTTGAAGAAGTAATGGAGTCAGTACTTCTTACACCATGTAATAGAAATTGCGAGTCAACTATTACGTCTTCAACACTTTGTGGTGTGGGTAACAACTGGTTTTAATGTTTAAAGCCCCATAAGGTTTTTGTTAAACTTCCGCCTTATCCCCGTACAGATTTCCTGTATTGCGATCAACTGGTTGTGAAATTAAAAAAATTGTGTAAAATTTATTTTTATTATTATAGTCATTCTGACTTCATCTTTTAGGATAAGAATGGTTATTTTATATATTTAAATGACCGTCTTGAGTGTAATACTAATTTTACCTGTCATTAAGTACTATTATTTTTATAATAAAGTATAGCCAAATCGCATCTTCAAAAAAAAAAAAACGTAAAAGCTACCAAAAAAAACTTCACGAATCGAGCGATAACACTAGCGAGGGAAACGGCCTCCATTGCCGGAAGTCAAATACACCTTTTTTTTCACACACTGAAGAGTTTTTATTTTCTGTAATTTCGTTTCTAAAGAGAGTTCTATTGAGGCGTGCTTTACCGCGCTCTGGTAATAGCGACTAGGCTTTGTCAATTTAAACGTTAATGAATCCCTTTAATCAACTCCTTGTTACATCATTAACCTCTCATTCGAGAAACGAGTCTTCCTCCATTTCACGACTCTACACATTATTCTAGTTTACAGCCCAAACCACGTTTCATACTCATTGAACACGCACACTCATACCATGTCAATACAACAACACAACATGTCTCTCACACCATTGTTGATAGGGTGACTAATTCAGCTTATGAAAATAAAGGTGGTAACTCAAGTTGCTGACTTGTGATTAGTGATTGGTTATATATTTATGTATATAAATGCATTATAAACTTAGCTATATTTTTTAAAATAAATTTTTTATACTTTATTTGTACAAGTCTTTATTAAATTATTTAATTATCATTGGATTCATTTGTTTTTTTGTTGTTTTTTTTTCATTTTACTTTTATTTAATATTCTTCTCTCCCAGTTTTTTTCACACCAGCATGTTATTTTTTTTCAGGTTGTGTTTTTCATGTATTTGTGGAGCATTGAGATTGATGCTGTACTCACCTCGATGTCATGCTTCCGACTATTGTGTGAAGAGGCAGACATACGCTGTGGGGCAGATGAGCTGGCAGTCACCCAGCTGTTGCCCAACTATTCTGTATATGCCGAGTTGGCTGCAGCAAGCACAGTGTTAACAACAGGTTCTTATTTCATTATTATTATAGTCACCGTCTGTTTTTTTTTTCAGTTTATTCTCATCACCAGGGTGGGACGTGGTGGTCGAGAGGTAGCGCTCTCGACTGTCATACCGATGGTCACGGGTTCGAATCCACACGAAGGTGAGGATTTGTTCTCGTGGCCTGAGGAGTCTCCGAGTCACCCAGCTCCGAATGGGTACCTAACTAGACAATAGTTAGGCGGCTGGGGTAATGCGTGGAACCCCTATAGCCGTGGCCTGTGACCGCTGCATCACTTGCCAACAGATCATCTCTCATGGTCTGTGGACGCAATTATCTTCTGCATAGAAGGAGCGTCTGTATATCTAAGATAAGATAAGGGTTGTTTTTTTTCTTCTATGAATTTTGCAATGGACACAGAAAGAAGTCCCTTGGAGTGCGCTCTTTTTAACAACACCAAAATATAGAATATTCTTCCCATAAAGGATTGAGAGAATAGGACAAAGAAACATTTTACCAACATCTAAAGATTTTTTTGTATTATCAAAATGAGTTAAGCTTGCTGGACTAGCATTGACAGTTGGCGCAGTAGTCATACAGTAGTAAAAGAACATAGAAATTGCTACAGGAGTCATAAAAATTCAGCCAGTGACTTAAGAAAACTATAGAATATTTGGATAGGCTACCAATCATTCAATTTGATGATGTAAAAAAATTATATTTTACTCTATTAGAATTTTTATTTTTTTAAAAACCTAGAACTTAACATTTTGTCCAAAGACACAGTCATAGTCACAATGATAAAACAACACTATGTTGGGCAGAACATTTTGAGAGGATGCCAGAATGTAGAGCAGCAAAATTCATTAGCAGGCAGAAGCCTAGGGGCAGACAACTCCCTGGTCGCCAAAGACTGAGGCGGATTGATGAGGTAGACACGGGCATGGAGGCGTAAAGCCACGGATCGATCCGAATGGATGGATATGGTGGAGCAGACCAGTGCCTTACATGCGCTTTAGTACCTTAGATGATGATGATATGATTGTGGTTTCTTTGGCAACTTTCTGTGTGTGATGATGATAATTTAGTTTTTCACTTGACAGATATTAAGGGATGGCGTCCAAATCAGGACATCCTGTAAATACTTAATACAAAAAAACGCTGCACACCAAAAGATAATCCTTACATTTTGATGTTTTCCAGGCAGAGCAGCATTACAGAAAAGAATAATGGCACTACTTAGAAAGATTGATCAATCTACTCAGGGAAATTGGCAGGTGAGATTAACTTATTCTTGCACCTGTCCAGTTGTTTCATGGCAGAACATTTTAAGATCATGAACATTTGTTGATGCTGCTGATGTGGGGAAACAATTTTTTTTTTCAAGTTTGGAATAAAAGAAGGAAAATTAGTATGAGCAGAGTTTGTAATTTTTTTTTTATCATATTGATTTTATTTCCTTAATGTGCCAATGCAATTTTATCATCAAAACCAAAAATATTTATTTGACTCAATCTATAAATAAAAGAATACATTTTTAGGCTGCTTATTGAAAAATAGGATTAAATAGTCTGTGAATTAAAATTTTAAAAATATCTTAATCAGTTAAATGTAAATATTCTTTTGTATGTATTTTTTAAAAAATAAATAAAAACACCCTTTTAATTAGGCATGGGAGGACACATTCCGTAACTGGGACGCTGTGACCAGATACTTGGAGACATACCCAAAGTTAAAGTTAGAGGAAGGGAGGGAGCTGACGGATGTCATGAGGATCACCAAACGTAAAACGCCTCACTCTAGCACTGAACATGAGCTTGAGGTATGTTACTAACAGGGATTTTTCTCACTAACCTGTATGCCTAATTTCAAATGAGCAGCTACAGCAATTGTGTTTTAATGTAAAAAGAGAAAAGTAATAATTTAGTCAATGTTTTTTTTAAAAAAGCACATTTAATTCATTAAACTTAATGTAAATTATTGTAAAGCCCTATTCAGCCTCAAGTCCTTAAGTTGCCCATCTTTTCTAGAAACCTTCCTTCCTTAAAATTCCATTCTCATTTCTCTATTAGACAAAACTTCTTTCTTTAAGATTCTATTCTCTGTCTTGCTGTCCAAGTATGCTAGGCTCTTCTTTAAAAAAATCTGCTCTTAAATTGACTCCACAAGTGTTACCATTTATTTTGCTTTCCGAAGTAATACTTGTCTGACTCTCGAGGTTGTATTGAGAAACAGTATTGCTCTTTTCTTGAATGGCAGGATCAGTTAAATGAGTGGGCCAATATGACAGGATTTTTGTGTGCACTTGGTGGAGTCAGACTTTCCAACAAATCTCAGAGAGTAGGGTAAGTCAGTCTAAGAGAATTAGTTGTGTTTTATGTGTTGGTAAAACAAATTGAGCGCTTAGAAATCTTCAATATTTTGAATATATTGACTAAGATTAGAATTAAGGTTGTTAAGACCGCTCGTTTTTGAGGACCGACTAACCGTTCAAAAAAAGACCGGTTAACCGCTCGTCCTTATATCCCTAATGTTTTGAGACCCATTTGAGAACTAACAAGAGAAAGTTGTCGCCTGGCATCGTCTGATGGCATCAAAGCCCGCTTCCCCCGCTTGCGTTCAGCTCTTTCCGCATTGCCCTCAATTCAAAGCATTTTTTTAATCCAAAAAATTAACTAAACAGTGATGGTTAATGGTCTTTTTTATATTTTATTTTGGGAACTCGTGGTTCACCGGTCTAAATAAGAGGACAGGTTCAATCGTTCGTTAAAGTTAGCGAGGTTTTTTCATTAGTTTCAAAAACCAACGCCTTGCCCCGTCCGTTGTGATGTCATGTTTTACCTCTCTTGTTTGTGATGCCGATCAACTCGCGTATTAAAATTAATAATATAATAAAATTATAAAGCTACGGAGTAAACAATGATAAAATGGAATTTATTAAAAAACATTATTTTTCAATCGTCAACTCGCCAGAATAATTGAATTTTGCGACGCACACGTTCCCCCTCCCCGTTTTTTTCTGTTCAAATACGGTTTGAGCTACACTCTGCGTACTATTAATGTGGTAATCAAATGCCTTTGACTAGCAGGAAAACTGTCACTAAAAGACCGAACTCGAATTTGTGGGCCGATTAATCGCCCGGTATCTTTGCTACGTCTTTCAAATACCTCTCGTAATATAGGTACATGTACTTCACTAAGGGGCGTGCGCAGATAAATTTTTTAATGCCTGAACTGAAACAGACTGACTATAAACCGGTGATCAGAAAATGCGGATAGGTCACGGGGTCATATGCTTTTATATATAGGTTTCTTTGTCTGTATAAGAAACAGACTATAATTAATATAAATAGAAACAGCCTCGGCCTTGACCGTTGTTGACATCAAACGCGCACTGTGTTAGCTCTCGTACAGTCTCGACAACTAACCAGCTGGATCATGGTATCGCTTTTACTCACCGCGACAAAGCGAGAGGGAGAGGCGCGAGGCGCGTTACCGCTTGTGTTGTTTTTTTCACTACGTTATCGCTAGGGTTTTTTTTGTTTTTTTTTCTTTTGGGTTACACGGTCCTACGGTCCTGAATAAAGATGACGGTCCTGGTCTGAGGACTGGTTAACCGGTTAGCTAACCGGTTAACAAGCTTAATTAGAATAAAACATTATCTAAGTGAATTGCTCTACATAATTAAATAAATATTAAATAAACATTTAATTTCACATTAAAATATTTAGCAGTTCAAAATTTTAATTTCAAGTTATAAAAACAGATTTGTTGAGTGATTATATTATGAAGATCCATGATTTACTCTTAGGTTAATCGTCTCTATGTACTTGCACTCTAGTTCTCCATCTGCACATACTTGGTTACATTTTAAACACCAACTCAAGAACTACTACAATATCTGTTTATTTCATTTCCTTCTTTGTTTACTATCATTCTCTACCTAAGGTTACATCTCTCCGTCTGTGTGTGTGTCCCTACGTGTCTCCCCTGTCTGTGTGTCTGAGTCCGAGCGTTCTTATTCTCTCAGACTCCGCCCCTTAGACTCCGCTGTCCGAAAGTCCAATATGTCAATCAAATTGTACCTCCCCTTAGATAAGACGGGGGTAGGTGGGTGTACCCCGTCATGGTCAGTAATCCCCCCCTTTCCTCGTCGGCTCCTGTCATCTACCTTAGCTCCCGTCTTCAAAGCCTCGTTCGCTGTTCCTATGTCCTTTGATTCCCAATTCAAGCGAGGTAACAACTGAACGTCACAGTTCGCACCTCCGGCCACCTGGACTCGCCCGTTAGTCCCGCGGCACCTCAAAGGCCAAACATTCTCTAGCGCCCTAACCGCCCTAAATTCCTCACAATATTTGAAATGTCTTATTTAATTCAGCAGTCAATAAAATAAACATCTCAACAGATCATAAAAATATCTGTACAAATTGCTTCATATTGTTTCAATGCTATACTAAAACGATTGATATTCCTAGGAGCACCATGTCACTATCGGGCCTGGCTATCGAAGGGAGCCGTAAAAGTAGTTTGATGACAAGCTGTGCCAATGACATGCAGTACTGCCCTGTCACTCAGTAAGTCATTCATGGATGTTTAGCAATCAGTTCAACCTTAGTTGGAAACCATATATGTATATAACACACTCTTGTTATAGAATTTTTTACCATATGCATTAAATCCTCCAGGTCTGCACTAAAAATACATGTCTTCCAACTTTACTTTCAAACTTAATTTAATACAATCTAACTATTCTTTAAATGATAAATGTACACTGTAATGTTGTTTTATATTATAAGAATATTTATGTTTTACATTGAATGCACTGAATATTATATGTGTATGTCTATTTTTATGTGAAAAGCACAATATAAATTATCAATTTATTATTATATAACCATTTTTATTGAGATTTTGAGTATTGGAATTTACAATTAAATACATACAACTTTGGGGGAGGGGGGAATGTATATTGAGCAGGAATGTTGTCAGTTACATCTAACCTAAATTTTGTGTTGTTCCCTGCAGATTCCTGGGCAATTTGTTGAAGTTGTTGGTGTTCCAGAACGAGAGGTTTGGAGCTCAGATTCAGAAGCATGTCAAGGAGCTGGTGGGCCATGAGCTGAACCCAGCGCTGTACCCCATCCTCTTTGATCAGATTAAGATATGTGTGGATAAATACTTTGATCCTGCTGGACAGGTCAGTACCCAGCCCTGTACCCCATCCTCTTTGATCAGATTAAGATATGTGTGGATAAATACTTAGATGGTACTTCGGAAAAATATCTCCTAGGGTTCAAAGTATTATGTTTTTAGTTTCTCCTCTCACACAATTTATAATATGTGAAGGACTCCATTCAAGTGAAATTTGGTAGTACAGTAGAAGTCCGATAATCCGGCACGTTCGGGACCGGCTCGGTGCCGGACTACCGAAAATTCCGGTCTATCGGGCAGTGCCCCCTTTTTTTTAGTGTAGGCTTTGCCGTAAAACAAAGGTAGTTTTTTTTTTTAACTACATAATTACACAATCGTAATTATAAGAACAATTAGGTTAATAATTAAACTACAGATACAGTATGCAAATACAACAAAGTTTATTTTACATTTCATATAATGTATGTACACGTACTGTAAAACATACGAAACTCACTTTGTTTATAAACAGTTTCAAAAGTTACGTACGTCACCACATATGTACTGTATTAAAGTAGAGAGTACTGAGACACAGTTTACTGCGATGTGAAAGGACACAAAACAAAAACGCACAAAAATGGCGTCACGCTTCGTGATTCATTAACTGTGATGCACTGCACCTGTATTACTGTATTTGTTCTGACAGCTGAGAATAGCCGGCCGCTAATTTTTTTCCAAACAATACCGATCGCTTCCGGATTATCCCGAACTACCCCGAAAACACCCGAATAGCTCTAAAGCGTTTTTATTTGCTTTAAAGACACACTTTTGGAGAAAACCAAAATTTTTAAAATTTTCCGAAGCAATGCCGGACTATCGGGCATTCCGGACTATTGGGTGCCGGACTAAAGGACTTCTACTGTATATTGAAGCTTGAAATAAAGAGACAGGACAATGAAAGAAGAACATTTTACCACTCTTCATCACAAGCCAACACTTTGAATCAACACTTTGAATTTTGAAAAAGAAATTCACTAAGATGTTAAAAGTACCCTTAGCAAGGCCAACCTTTTTCATTTCCACTGTCCTACAACAGCTCTTTGGGCATGGCTTAGTCCAAGCAAAAGGCTAGTTGATGCAAATTCCTTTGTACCAGAAGTTTATCTCGTCTAGAGCTTAGTCCCATCTGAAAACAAACAGTGGAATCCTTTAACTTGTCTCTCTATTCAGGTGATGGACTCTCCACAAAACACTTTGTTGATTGAAAATGTGATATTTATTATGAAAAACATCCTGGAGATCAAACAGGACCAACCCTGTGAGTTTCTGGGAGTTACAAGCATAGAGCAGCTCATGTTGTCTATTGTAAAGTAAGTGAACAAGTCTATCAGAAGTTTATTACAGTTTCTAACTCCTGCAATGTATTAACTGTTTTAAAAAAAGTAAATGTGAATTATCTTTTCATAACATTCCACCAACATTCAAACCTTTTTACAAAAATGCAAGGCTAGATGTAAACCATGGGTAAGTGTAGGATCCAATCATTTTCTGTACAGAAGGATCCTCTGTGATATATAAGTGAAGATAAGTGGAAAACAAGAAAAATTGATTTTAATAATAAAGAAGGAAGTCAGTTTGTCTGTTGATAAAAAAATCAACCAATGGCTTATTGTCTAGTTTTAATATCAACTTTTCCCATCTGCTATTATTCTACTCATTATGTAGAAATAAAATAATTGAACCCTACTTTCCTCTTCCACAGGTATGTAAGATATCTGGACTCATCGGTCCATGCCATTCAGATCAAAACTAAGTTGTGTCAGTTGGTGGAGGCTGTAAGTGGGCTTCATATATTGCACACTACCGTATATCCCAGCATATAAGACGACCCCATACTTTTACTGTTAAAATACAGGGTCTTAGCTATTTTCGCTGTATAAGACCATACCACTTCCAACACAATTTAAGTTTGAAACTGGCTTCATATCTCTTTCTTCTTGCTTGCGGAGACATGATGTGGTCTTGATTGTTAGCCATTTGTATAATGTATTATGGTATTTGTGCTATACAGTGTGAACAGGTACAAATACAAAGTTCTTATACACTGGAATATACGGTACATTTAAAAAAGTTTATTTATGTCAATTAATCCTTAATGTTGAAATTAATGCACTGGAAAGGTTTTGGCGAAAAAACTCAAGCTTTGTCATAAAATTAATTTCAATCCCTTTGTAATAGATTTCTATAAAGTGAAATTTATCATTAGATTCTGTTCTATTACTTGTAGGTCTTCCCTATCATGATCAATTTACCAATTTCCAAAAAATTGTCCAAAGTCAATATCAATGCACTTTGTGTGTTTATCAATTACTTACACCCACTTGATGAGGCTTGTCTGTGACTTAATTGGTCCGTGACTTAATTGGTCCGTGACTTACTTGGTCTGTGACTTACTTGGCCCATGACTTACTTGGTCCAATACTTACTTGTTTCGTGACTTACTTGGTCCGTGACTTACTTGGTCTGTGACTTAATTGGTCCGTGACTTAATTGGTCCGTGACTTACTTGGTCTGTGACTTACTTGGTCCAATACTTACTTGTTTCGTGACTTACTTGGTCCATGACTTACTTGGTCTGTGACTTAATTGGTCCGTGACTTACTTGGTCTGTGACTTAATTGGTCCGTGACTTACTTGGTCTGTGACTTAATTGGTCTGTGACTTACTTGGCCCATGACTTACTTGGTCCAATACTTACTTGTTTCGTGACTTACTTGGTCAGTGACTTACTTGGTCCGTGACTTAATTGGTCCGTGACTTACTTGGTCCATGACTTACTCAACCTTCAAACATATTTTTGGCTTGGTGCAACCTTTTTTTTTTTCCTTCTCTTTATAATATGTGGCGCAGAGTTGTTTCTCCGAGTAACTTTTGGACAAAGTGTAGTTCTTTGGAACAGAATTTGCATGCAAGTTGTATTCATCTGGCCTCTCTTAATTACCATTTGTTGACCAGGAAGTGTGTCATCTCTGTCTATGTTTAGATGATGCAGCATCGAGATGAGTTAACATTCCGACAAGAAATGAAGTTCCGCAATAAATTAGTTGAATACTTGACCGACTGGATTATGGGGAATTCACATCAGGTCAACGTCCAGGGAGATATTTGCAGTATGTCTAGGTATGTGGATTTTTACCTTGTCATTGTTCATGGAGATATTTGTAGTATGTCTAGGTAAGTAAATTCTCAATCCCCAGGTACTTTTGTGGTGTGGCCAGGTTGCCCAGATTTCATAAATAAACTTCATTGTTAATTGAATTCTTAACATCATCAATCAATTTTATATACAAATAAATAATTTTTCATTACTGACAAAAGTCTTTAAGAGGTTTTGTGAGTGACAAAATGTGTGGACACAATTTCCACAGAGACCTGGACCAGGCCAGTATGGAGGCTGTGGCCGCCCTGCTAGCGGGACTGCCCTTACAGCCAGAGGAGAGTGACAGGGGGGATCTGATGGAGGCCAAGTCTCAGCTCTTTCTCAAGTGAGTTTCATGTGGGGGTCTTGTTGACAAATGTACTCCTAGGAGAGGAACTAATGAGTCATTGGCCATACTTCCTCACACTGTTGTCAGCTATACTTCCTCATGCTGTTGTCAGCCATACTTCCTCACACTGTTGTCACCTATACTTCCTCACACACTTGTCAGCTATACTTCCTTCACACTATTGTCAGCTATACTTCCTCACACACTTGTCAGCTATACTTCCTCACACACTTGTCAGCTATACTTCCTCATGCTGTTGTCAGCCATACTTCCTCACACTGTTTTCAGCTATACTTCCTCACACTGTTTTCAGCTATACTTCCTCACACTGTTGTCAGCCATACTTCCCCCACACTGTTGTCAGCCATATTTCCCTACACTGTTATCAGCTATACTTCCTCACACTGTTGTCAGCTATACTTCCTCACACTGTTGTCAGCCATACTTTCTCACATTGTTGTCAGCTATACTTCCTCACTTTGTTGTCAGCTATTCTTGCTTGCTTGTTGAACAAACTTTGGATAGATTTAAACCCACTTCCTCGTAAGCTAGCAGACAGACATATGAGGATGATAAAAATCTTGTATCAAATTTGCAGGTTGATCGAATGTTCTGTAATTAAATTATGGTATTTTTAGATTATTTTATTTATCCCTATGTATCATGTTAGTTTTTGAGATAGTGTCCTGGTGGGTATTATTTTGAACAACCTTTTTCTGTCGAGCAATAAGGTGCGCATTATATGGACAATACTTTTAAAAATTATATTCACGATCTGTGCGCAATATATATTTAACATGTTTTGCGATACATAACTAGAATTTTGTATTTTCGGGTTGTTTAGCCCTACATATTACAATGAACATCCTTATAGTAATGTCTTGTATATAAAGTATTTATAGTAAAAAAATTGTTGTTGTTTTTTTTTTTTTACAGGTTTTTTTATTATTTTTTAAAAAATCCTACAGAATTTCTGTCACATTCACTTTTCAAGTTTTTTTTTTCTTTTTAAATGATCTTTTACATGCAAATAGTAAATATTTTTAATTGGCAGAAATATTCACTATCAGGTTTTTTTTTCATAATTCCTTCCAGGAATAACGGTTTAAAAAGAACTTTCTCATTAATAATTATTTTTTTCTCTATCAAGTTTAGAGCTTGCCTTTGATTACATGGCAGTTAAAAAATGTTGTCTCTGGTTGAACTCAGATATCTGACACTGTTCATGAACTTGCTCAACGACTGCTCCGACGAAGAGCAGGACAAAGCCCTGGACCCCAACAGAAAGCGCAGCATGAGCAACTTGAGTGCCCTGAGGAACTGCACTGTCCAGGCCATGTCCAACCTGCTCAACGCCAACATTGACAGCGGCCTGATGCATTCCATTGGTCAGTTTAAACCATAAAAGTGTTTCTCCCTGGCATTTTTAAATTTAAAAAAAAAACGGGGAGAGTTTTGATTCAAAGTTCCAAAGTTGCATGTGTGTAATTGATGCAATAACCTTTTATATACAAACAAGAAGCGTTTGTATTAGATAACTAAAGATAATGGGTTTAAAAGACATTTTTTTTTTGTGGACAGTTATGGCTGCTATCCCTAACTATTCTCAAAAAGTTGTTTTCTAATGTTATCTCTTGTCAGTGGTTAACACTTGAAAAATTGAATTGCTATCCACCCCTGTAAGAGCTTATATGAGACTATTAAAATAGCTGTAAATGTACTACCATTATTTTTGTAATTGATTATCTGGGCCTGTCTTATGCACATTTAAAAAATCCTGTCTCTTAACCCTTTCTCCTGTTTGCCAGCACTGGGCTATCACAAGGATCCTCAAACTCGGGCAGCATTCATGGAGGTGCTCACCAAGATTCTCCAGCAGGGCACAGAATTCGAGACGCTGGCTGAAACAGCCCTGGCCGACAGATTTGAGCGCCTAGTTGAGCTGGTCACCATGATCGGGGACAAGGGCGAGCTCCCAATCGCCATGGCGCTGGCCACTGTGGTGTCGACCTCTCAGATGGACGAACTGGCCAGGGTGTTTGTCAACCTGTTTGATGCCAAGAGACTGCTGTATCAGCTGTTGTGGAATATGTTCTCAAAGGTAATGGATAATGTCTCATTACGCCATAGTTTTAATGGATGGGGTCTGTTTTGAATAAGGTTGTTAAGACCGCTCGTTTTTGAGGACCGACTAACCGTTCAAAAAAAGACCGGTTAACCGCTCGTCCTTATATCCCTAATGCTTTGAGACCCATTTGAGAACTAACAAGAGAATGTTGTCGCCTGGCATCGTCTGATGGCATCAAAGCCCGCTTGCGTTCAGCTCTTTCCGCATTGCCCTCAATTCAAAGCATTTTTTTAATCCAAAAAATTAACTAAACAGTGATGGTTAATTGTCTTTTTTAGATTTTATTTATTTAGTTCACCGGTCTAAATAAGAGGACAGGATAAAATCGTTCCTTAAAGTTAGCAAGGTTTTTTCACTTTTTTCATTACTTTCAAAAACCAACGCCTCGCCCCGTCCGTTGTGACGTCATGTTTACCTCTCTTGCGTGTGATGCCGATCAACTCGCGTATTAAAATTAATAATATAATAAAATTATAAAGCTACGGAGTAAACTATGATAGAATGGAATTTATTTAAATAAACATTATTTTTCGATCGTCAACTCTCCAGAATAATTGAATTTTGCGACGCACACGTTCCCCCTCCCCGTTTTTTTCTGTTGAAAATGCGTATAGGTCACGGGGTCATATGCTTTTATAGCTTTCTTTGTCTTTATGTGAAACAGACTATAATTAATATAAATAGAAATAGCCTCGGCCTTGACCGTTGTTGACATCAAACGCGCAATGTGTTAGCTCTCACAGTGGCCCGACAACTAACCAGCTGGATTTTGGTATCGGTTTTACTTACCGCGACAAAGCGAGTGGGAGAGGCGCGATGCGGGTTACCGCTTGTGTTGTTTTTTTCACTACGTTATCGCTAGGTTTTTTTTTTTTTTTTGGGTTACACGGTCCTACGGTCCTGAATAAAGATGACCGGTCCTGCTCTGAGGACCGGTTAACTAACCGGTTAACCGTTAACAAGCTTAGTTTTGAACATGCCTTAACATGCCTAAAAAATTTTTTTTTAAATTTCTAATAATGTAAATGTAAAATGAAAATATTAGATGTTGAATGATCTCAAATAATGATTTCAAATTTTCCTTGCAACTCTTTTAAACTTAATTTAACAAGAATTTTTTTAAAAAATTAATCTCCAGCCACTTATTATACTTGACATTGTTTTAAGTTACAAATGTGTTTTATTTTATGTTGTTATCATTTTTACTATTAAGGAGGTTGAGATAGCTGACTGCATGCAGACGCTCTTCCGGGGCAACTCTCTGGCCAGTAAAATCATGGCCTACTGCTTCAGGTTCTATGGCCAGTGGTACCTCCGAGAACTCCTCAATCCTCTGTTGCTGAGCATGTTTGAGGTGGAGAGGAGTGACCGGCCGGTCTCGTACGAGGTGGACCCTGCACGGTGAGTACACGTTGAAGAGGTCAAAATGGGCCCGTACAGACAAGTTCGGGGCTGGAGAAATGGTCTCGGCACATATCCGTATGGTTGGTACATGTCAGATATACCAACTGTACAGACCAGTTCTGGGGTGGAGAAATGGTCTCCAGTTTTTTAGTTCTTTTTTCTAATGTTATCTATTTCTCGTGCACTGTTAGATATAAAATATCACATTAAGTGGTATTCTCTCTGAATCTGGTTTTAATGACATAAAACAGTGGTGCATAATAACCTAAGGGCCATGACCCCTTTTTCAGAGGTAATGAAGTTATGAAACATTAATAATAATAATAATAATAAAATGATAATTTATATAGCGCTGTATCCCAGCAAGTAGCCAGGCTCACAGCGCTTTACATGGAAATAACAATACATATATCAATAAAAAGAAACATTCATATCATACTAACTACATTAACCCCGTAAAATTTAAAATGTGACTTACGAGGGAAGGGTAACAAAAAGATTTGTGTTCATTAGAGTTGTGCACCACTGGCCCGATTTTGTGAAGGTGTGTCATGAAACAAATGTGCTCCCCTGTAGTAATGTGTTGTTTGTCCTTTGTCCAGCCTGGAGCCGGGTGAGAACATTGAGGAGAACAAGCAGAACCTGCTCAACATCACCCAGAAGGTGTTCAACGCCATCGTCGGCTCTGCCCCACAGTAAGTTGCTCAAAAGTTCTTACCGCCTGTTCTTACTGTTTGCTTTGTTCTGTCTTCAGTTCTCAGCACAAGGAGTGTGGTTGCTGTCCCATCAGCCGTTGGAGTCATCAGACCAGGCTTATGCTGATGTGTTGAGTAAAATAATCTGCTGATTGTTACACATTGTTCTAGCAATTTAAAAGCAAATTAACTTGTCTTTCTTCCTAGTAACAGTGTCAAGGGAAATCCAGGCCAATGTTAACTCAAATGTCCATTGACATACACACAGTAACATCACAGCTGTCTTTTAAAAACTCATCCACCCCATTGCATTGTATCAAATATCTCTACAAACTTTATTTTATAGAGTGAAATTACTTTGAACATGTAAAACGATCAGTTAATCTATCAGTCCGAGTCTTGATTTAGGGGTACTTTTGAAAAGAATCATTGTGCCAAAAATAAGCTGTTCACTTAAATTTGATTGAGACCTTGACTTGATGAATGCTTTTTTCATTAACTAAACTAAATTATCCTGTTGTTTTTAAAAGATAATAAATGCACAAACGTCACAGAAATGAATCTAATGAATAGAAGTATTCCTGATACAATTGCCTTAAGCTAAGACATTTATCTCACATTTAGTACTGACCACCCACATCAGTTGAGATATTTCATTGTGTGATATCATATTTACATCTAGGTCTTATATCCTCACATCAGTTGAGATATTTTGTTGTGTGATATCATATTTACATCTAGGTCTTATATCCACACATCAGTTGAGATATTTCATTGTGTGATCATATTTACATCTAGGTCTTATATCCTCACATCAGTTGAGATATTTCATTGTGTGATATCATATTTACATCTAGGTCTTATATCCTCACATCAGTTGAGATATTTTGTTGAAGCATAATACTCACACATAGAAATGATATCTCACCTGTTTTTAAATATTTCATTTTGTAACATAATACACTAAGGCCTGATGTCCCACCTGAGTTGAGATATTTCATTCTGAAACATAATACTCACACCTAGTAGTGATATCTCACCTGGATACTCACACCTAGTAGTTATATCTCACCTGGTTTTAAATATTTCATTTTGTAACATAATATCCCACATAAGTTATTTCATTTTACAACATAAAACTCAGACTTGTCATTTAAATTAGATCCAGATGTTTCATGTTATATGATTAACCTAAGATCTGATATCACATGCCATTTTCCACTCCCCCCCCCCATTGTTTCCCCCTCTATTGAAAGCTGCATGAGTTGTGTGTGGATGTGTGTGTGGTAGCATTCCTTACTTGGAAAATGTACCTCTTTGGGATACAAACCTGCAGGCTAGTCAGACATTTAGCTAAGAACACTTGGCTGTACTTAAACCCGACTTCCATTTAATGTGATAGTTGAACAAAGTACCTTCCATGAGGAAATAATGTGTAACTAAGTATCAGCAATGTCTATAGATGTTTTTTTTTCTCTCTTAAAAACCATTCCTTTAATGTTGGTGTAAATTTTTTGATTAATCAAATGCAATATTTTCAATAATTTTTCATTCATAAATGTTCTCCTTATTCAAAATAATAAAGTATCCCAAAATGGTCCATTAATAAGCTTTTCTGTGGTTCTAATTTCTTTAATGTTCTAAATATTTTTTACCCTAAGTCCTCTAATTAGGTTTCTCCCCTCCAATTTGAGGATGGTGTAGGCTTTGTTACTATACGATACATTTTATTTCAACTAGGTGCATGCTCAAATTTTGTCCGTTTGTTTGGTATTTGGTCGTCTCCAGCACCTTAAAGAAAGGTTGTGGAGCTAAAAGGGGAAGTTTGTCAAAACAAGCAGATTAAACAGATTTTAAATTTGTAAATTTCCTTTGACTTATGTCATTGTCTTAAGAAAGCCATGTCATGTGTCATCTTAAGAAAACCATGACATGTGTCATTATCTTAAGCAAGCCTTGACATGTGTCATTGTCTTAAGAAAACCAAGACATGTGTCATCTTGAGAAGTCCATGTCATATTCTGTTTTACTTGAAACCATAAGACTAAACATGCATGATCTTGTTGGGCACCCACAATTTGTGGCTACAAATTTTATTTAATCAAGCCTATCTTTTCTTCAAGCAATTTTGTGTGGCAGAACACTCTTGTTAAAAATGAAAGGGATCAGTCACTCTATTAACTATGTGTTTCCAGGTTTCCGCAGAAGCTGAGAGTTATGTGCCACTGTCTGGACCAGGTGCTGAGTCTGCGTCTTCCGCCAGATTGCAAAACGGACACGGGCACATTTATATTCCTCCGGTTTTACAACCCGTACCTTAGTAAGGATTCCTGATTTTATTACACACGGAAGTATTAGCTGCCGTAAGGCGTAGTTATTCTTAGTGAAGACGCCTAGTCTAGGAGAGGGGGGTGGGTATCATTGACTGGCTGCAGTTACACCAGAGCCCTTGAAACAGGCTTTTGATATCTTAACATGACCTGGAAACTTGAGTTGTTTATTACGTGTTGTTCCCCATTATATCTCCAAGGCACACATACACACCCGGACCCCAAAAAGAAGATATTTCCTTTCTTCAGCTACCAACATTAGCTTAGAAATTTTTTTGTTAATTTTTTTTACCTCCTGCTTAAAGCTGTTTCTGTTTGTTGTTGCATTTAGCTGTATTTTATATGTGCCTGTAGAGCTGGAATGCTGGTCTCACTACATATTATGTTTGGAGTTAACATGTTTTTTAAAAATCTAAGAAGTACTCAATCTTGTTGGTAAACTTCAGAAACACAAATTTCAGGCATACAGAAACAAAAAGCACTGTCAGCCTGAGGCAATATCAATAAGAATGAGATAGAACAGTCAGCCATTACTATTACAATTATAAATACAAAATGGGATACCCCAAAAATAAATCATCATAAATTTCAAAACTGTAAAATACTTAAGTATAAATAAAAGGGATTTTTCCTGGGGATATTTTTAAACAATATTTTTATATGATTAACATTAAATACTGTTCTTTTGTTTTGAAAAAAAATTATAGTAATAATACTTAATTATATACTTTCAGTCAGTTCTAATTTAATTTTTCCATCATTATTTTCCATGGAGGTTAAAGCTAAAATTATTCTAACTTCTCTCCACCTCTTCAAGCAAACCTATAAACAACCAACTTAAAACATTTGTTTTACAGGGTTCACTGTTAGACACCTTAGGGCAAAAACATTGCTCAATTTAAGAGCATACTTGTAGAACAACAGCCTATCAGCCCTTCATTTTAATTATTCCGTACATTTGAGTCTTTGGCAAGAGGAACCCCAGGTTGTTAGTTTATAACTTTATATAAATATTGGTTTTAGTTCTAAAAATGTAAAATTTGATAATATTTACAATTAAATATAAGTAAAATTACTGATATACAAGATTAGTGCTGTATTGGGACTAGCAAACTGTGAGTGTTGTGCCACCCATATTTATGCAAATTTATATATTTATCACAACTTTTTAAAATTTTATTTTCCTCGCTAGATATTTGAACTCTAGTAGCATTCAAGCTCTATTTCTTTATTTAAAATTATATGTGTTCGTATTCCATGATCCCTCCCCAAACCACTTCATCCCCACCTGATTTTTAAAGCTAGATTATCAACATATGCAAATGAATTTATTCAAGTACATTTTATCTAGTTCAAACAGAGTGTATCAGCTTCAGTTTCTACAGAGGCTATGTGCTGCAGTACATTATAGTTGTTTTCTCCACTAACAACCTATTCCTTGACATGTACATGTTGTAATTAGCATGTTTGTGCATTGCATAGTGGGTTCAAAAACTTATAAGCAGTGGAATGACTTACATGCTAACAAACAAATGCTATGGAGAATTTGTATTCACTATATCTCCTCTTATTTTAGCTTAAAGAAAAATATTTTAATTTTGATTTCCATTCAAGAATTTTTTTTTAAAATGTCCCTACCTGTTCCTCTTATATTGGGGCTCTTTCACTAGTGAATCATAACTCCCACATTGAAACCCTCTAGCTGTCGACTTCCACCCAATCTCTTGTCCATATGTTGTTAACAAATATCTTTTGGATAATTGTATCTGCATACTCTGTCGGATCAATTTACCAAAGAGGCCAATGTTGGACATTCCCTCACTGCAAGAGTTTGATTTTGTCCTGAGTAGGGATTCCCCCCCCCCCCACTCCTTTTTCCCTCTCTGATTCTCAAGATCCAGAAATATCCTCTTTCCTTATTTATTGATTATGTATCCTTCTTTCGCAATTTAGGGTTTGGTATTTTTTTGATCTGGAGGGAAAATGTCAATTAATGACAAATATTTTTGTTTACAGCTCTGCTTTGAGTTGAAGATGATCAAACTTGCTCACAGTAATGGATCTACAGTTAATGTCAATGTGGCACTGAAAACATGCCACTACTGCATAAAGTTTATTCCATAGCAGGGAGTTATCTTTTTAAAAAATGCATTATCTTAATCTTTTTATGAAAACATTTTTTTCTCTCATAACTGTTGAATTCCAGTAGTAGATGAATAACATACAATCAGGGTGTGAGTTTGCTGTTTTGTTATGTCTTGTACGGCTCACTCATACCCTGCTTGCATGGTATCCATCTACTAATCTATAAGCCTGATTGCAGTCTCACCCACATTTTCTTCTAATTCCAATATTATACCCAATGAGACTGATTGTGAACTGTTGTTTTATGTTAGTTTCAAATCTACTCACAAGTTTTGTTGGTTTTTTTCCAAGTATACAGGTACATTATCTGTCTATTCTGTATTTATGTTATCTATTGCTATTAATTTTTTGCATCATCAAATGACTAATATTATTTTACCCCTCCACTCTAACAAAAACAAACAAGTGAACATTTCAAACTTGATAAACATTTAGTTTTAAGACTCCCCCCCCCCCTATGATGATCAAGATAGATTCTTCTGCAGAGCCATAACTTAGCTCTTTTTTTAATGTTGGTAACATTAAAAACATTTTTTAAAGCTTCATTCATTTTTATGTTTACATGAGTATTCATTGTTATAAGAGACACACTGATTGTGTATTCATATTTACATTGTTCACATTTCATTGTTGACATTCACTCTCATTGTTTGACATTCGCTCTCAATTACATGAATGTTGACTATTTCACTGATTTGTTACAAGGAGTGTTTGCTTTTTTGTATTTTTGTTCATTGATGTGTCATGAAGGCCTGAAATCATGACTCACCTGATTCAGCACATGGTCTTTGTTCTTTGCAGTTTAAAAAAAATAATTATTTTATTTAATCATTTTATTTATAATAGGCGTGTTTTTTAATTTAATCAAAATCTTTCTCATGATTTTTTGAAAGAGCACAAAAATATTAAAGGTAAAAGGTTTCGTAAAGTGCCAGTGGGTGGGGAACTAGACTATTAGTTAAATGGAAGTATTATGAATATTATTGTGTAAGATAACCAAAAATCTGTTAAAATAATTGTTTTGAAACTACATTCTAATGAAGCCGCCCATCAAAAAACCTTTTTATGCCCTTTAAACTGGCTGCTTATTTCAATGTTATGGTTTTTTAATTTTTGGAAAACATTTCAAGTATTTTGTTCTAAACCCTTCACTTCTAACTCTGGTATGAGCTGTAAGGAAATAAACTATTTTAAATGCTTGTAGCCTTTGTTAAAGCGTACATCCAAAAACCAAAGTTCAAAGAAAAATTTTTAAAAATGGGAAGTTGTTCTTTTTCTTATTGATGAACTTTAAAAAAAAAATTTTAATGAGTGCACATAGCTGTGAGGAAATTCAGTTTTCTTCCTTTAACAATGTTTATTTTTTATTTACGTGGTCTGTAAAACTGTAAAAATGAAAAGCCTGTGCTGGCATCTGACCATCCTCTCCGCCATTTGCGCCAAACAACACGCCTTATCTGTGATTTTTTTTCTCCACCGTGTTGTTGCTCACTTAGGTTCCCAGCCAAGTTGCGCAGCATGTGTCACTGCCTCTATCAGGTCGTAACTCAGCGCTTTCAGCAGAGTAGTTCAGAGGCAGTGTGGACTGTCATTGGGACTGTGATATTCTTACGCTTCATCAACCCTGCTATAGGTAAACTCTTGGAGAAGAAGATTTTGTTTTTTTTT
This sequence comes from Radix auricularia, assembly GCA_002072015.1. NCBI lineage: Eukaryota > Metazoa > Mollusca > Gastropoda > Lymnaeidae > Radix > Radix auricularia. The sequence goes on along the minus strand of MUZC01004561.1, from coordinate 70,356 downwards.
AAAAAAAAGTAAACTCTTTGTTGTTTTTCTTTTTACACATGGCAGTGGAGATAACGCCTTTTTCTTTCTCCTTTTTTTTTATAGTACATGTGAGGTTATTACATTTTTTTTAACCATGGCTAAAAGATTATTTATTTATTTATTTATTTCATTATTTTTTTATATTAGAATTTGTTCCCAAGTAGTAACTTAGTTTCCCATTTTCTTGTGAATCTTCATGTCTTGCCAACTTAACATTCATAACACAATTTGCACGAAAAAAAATAAAAGCATTGACGAGATGTTGTCGGTTAGATTTAACACACTACTAAAATGAAATTAATATATTATGATGTATTTGATTTATGTCAGTGTTGGCTACAAAATATAAGACATTTGAGAAAAAATGTCAATAGACTACAAACGGACAAAATTTAAAGAAACAAAAGAAATGTTAAAAATGAATTGAATTGAACGTGAAAACTTCTCACGAAAAATGATCAAACAAATGCACATTTTTTGGGGTCTCATTTTCATCATTTATTTTCCCTTTTCATTTAACACATTTGAATTCATCTCATTAAATCCTGACAAATTTTCAAACTTGCCTGATTTCCGAGCGATAATCTTTACGTACAATTTTAGAAAATCATTTGTAAAAACTTACCTTTTGTGCAGTTTGTCATTTAATTAAAAATATTAATAACAAAGGAATAGAGGGCAGATGAACATAAGATTAGATATTGTTTTTTTTTTAAATTAATAATTCAATGAGTTTGAGTTTAAAACCAAATCATTTCTCATTAAAAAGTTTTTACTAATTCCCTTTTCTGAGTTTTAACTTTTTAAAAAAAAATTATCCTTAAAAAAAAATTATTTTTAATTTCAGCATGATAATGGAGGCCATAATTTTATAACCTGCCTTATTTGTCAGTAAATATTGTATTTTTTAAACAAGAATTGTTGATTTTTTAATTTTTATTTTATTAAATTTTTCAATTTATAAATTTTGGAAAAAATGAATTTAGACCGGATTTTAAAATTTTTCATTTAATATTTTATTTTTATTTATTTTTACATTTTTTATTCAAGATCACTATTATTTCTAATTTGCTTTTTGCATATTTCAAACCTGAGTGTCTCCCCCTAATCTGCACCTTGTAACATATATTTATATTATAGCTTAGCTTTGTTTGGCATTAAAATTTCTTTCTTCACCACAATCAGTGTGAAATATTCAGCCTTGTCCCTCTTTAGTGTGCTGTATGGTATTTTGTAAACAAAGAGGTAAAGTGGTGGTTTTATTAAAGAAAAGAAAAGATCAGTTTCCCCAAATCCATTTTATTGTTCAAATTATTTGACTCCCCCCCTCCCCCTTAAGTCCACTATTATTGATTAGAAGTTGGAAAATACTAATTGGAACATAAAAATAGCAGTTTTAAATAGCATAGCCTCTATGGTCAAAGGCAAGAATGTCAAAATTAGAGCTACAAAATAGTTTTTATAATACTTGGTTGGTCAAATGGTAACTGTATATCTGAAATCTTTAAGTGGGAGTGTGAGGTGCATCATATCAGACTGTTCATTCATGAATAAGTCTTGCAATTTCAATAATCAAAGCACATCTATAATAAAATATGTTTGATTGTAATGGTGGGAGGGGGGGGGTATTCTCTTCCAAAATTTATGTAAAGAGATAATTTGCGGGACAGACATAATTCTTTTACTTGTGAATACAGTGGCAAAATTTGATCAAAAGAAAGAAAATGGGTCCCAATTTTTCCTGTCATGTGCTGTTATACAGAGTAATCATCTCCAATAAAAGATGTCAGCTGGTTTCATCTTGTAAGGCAAATAGGCTATTTGTAATTATCTTGTAAGACAAATAGGCTATTTGTAATTATCTTGTAAGGCAAATAGGCTGTTTGTAATTATCTTGTAAGGCAAATAGGCTATTTGTGATTACAGCTAGTGCTCAAGGGTTGTAAAAATTTTGTGATAAAACCCAAGAGAAATCTTAAGAGAATGAGCTGATACTTTCTTCTAGGAAATAATAGTCAAAAGCAGATCGTTTCTTAATTAATGCAGAAATTGTTTAAAGGAGCTAATTTGGTTTTTTAAAATTAATTAATTACATGAAATAGTTTAAGAACCAAGGTAGATGTATTGTAATGTGATAATACAATTATTATAATATGGCGTACTTGCAGCTTCTTTTCTTCGAAGAAAAATAACTTTGTGTGCTCTGTTTCCACGCAGTCTCCCCTTATGAATCGGGTATTGTTGAGGAGGAGCCGACCCCCAGGATAAAACGTGGTCTGACCCTGATGTGTAAGATCATGCAGAATATCGCCAACCACCTGCTGTTCAGCAAGGAGCAGCACATGGTGCCATTCAATGAGTTCCTCAAGAACAACTTTGAGCTTGGGCGAAGGTGAGCTGCCTCGGGCTGGTGGTTAGTTAACGATGGATTGAAAGTTAACCCTTTCACCCTTAGCCACACAACTGTCATATTAGCAACAGACATTTTTATAAAATTTACAAAAATACAACTATTAAAGCAATGAAAGTCAAATTATTTTTTTTAATAAAAGAAATATGGACAAGGTATCAGATGACATAAAATTTATTAGCAAAAACCCTTTTTAAAAAATGAAATATTTTTTCTATTTGAATTGAATTGCTGGTGACAGAAGTTGGCATCAAGTCTGCATGGGATAGTGAGAAATATATTCTTTTATAAAGTCTCACTTGGCTCAAATTAAATCCATAAACAGCCTCATGTGCCCTACAAATGGATCTAATTCATGTTTAAAGCACAATCTGCAATAAAATACTTAACCACAAAATTATATGTGGTATTATCCCATTGGCCTACGATGTCTGGACATATTGGTCTGTGCCCTGTCAAGGCCTAAGGCATCATCAGACTTGTTATCAGATATCAGTATCAATATCCCAGTTACTGAGGTCAAAATACGTAAATTTCAACATTAAACAACTTTCACTTTCATTATATCCAGAAATACACCCTATTTTTCCATTTGGGAAAATTTTTTTAAAAAAAACACTCATTTTAAAATTTTACCAAAAACTCAAGACTTGTCCAAATATAATCAAATAAAAACCAAAAGGAAGTGAATTCATAGCTCTTTTATGTGAGAGTTAAAGGTTATAAATTAACTCTTAAAGTTGTAATGCGTCTCTTCCCGCTATCCATAAACCGTTGTAATGCGTCCCTAGATACCACTCTTATTAGAAATGAGATCTCGGAAAGTAAAAACTCTTCAATGCTTGAAAAATGATGTATTCGACTTCCGGCAATGGCGGCCGTTGCCCGCACTAGTGTTATCGCTCAATTCGCGATGTTTTTTGGTAGTTATACTTATATTTTTCAAAGATACATTTTTGCTATACTTTATTACTAAAATAATAGTTATAAACTAGTTTATTGTTTTAAACTCAGTACGGTCTTTTGGATGCGTAAAATAACCATTCTTAGCCTAAAAATAGAAGTCAGTATGACAATAATATTATAAATGGATTTTACGCAAATTTTTTAATTTCATAACTGGTTGTTCATAGTACGGGGAATCAGGCAGAAGTTTATTGAAAACCCTTATGCAACTTTAAGAGTTAACTACTCAAAAAGTTGGGTTGGCTCTGCAATGAAATAACCCAAAATTGGCGACACTCTGCGACTCCAAGGGGGGAAAGGGTCAAAATGGTTTGTTGGTTCTAATAGTTTGATAAAGTAAAGGTCCCTTTTCAGACCATGATGGCCTATGGGGCAAGTTAAGCAGCGTTCACAAGTTTCTTTAGCCATGTCATACGGGGGATTGTGTGGCTAGGGAAATGCACAGCCGCCTTTACTTTACCCCCTCTAATGTCAGGTACCCATCAGAGCTTAGTAGACTCAGGGAAGTCCTTAAGCCTTGCCTTCACAGTGATTCAAACTCATGACTCTCAGTACGCCAGCCGAGCACTGCCGCTCAACTTCCACGCCCCTTTTAGTTAAGTGATGTGTCAATTTTTTGGTGGCATAAATCATGAGTAGCAACTAAGCAGCTTGTTAACGGTTAACCGGTCCTCAGATCAGGATCAGTCATCTTTATTCAGGACCGCAGGACCGTGTAACCACGAAAAAAACAAAAAAAAAACACTAGCGGTAGCGTAGTGAAAAAAAACAACACAAGCCGTAACGCGCCTCTCCCTCTCGCTTTGTCATGGTGAGTAAAAGCGATACCACGATCCAGCTGACAAGTAGCCTAGGTTGGCATTCAAACTAATCAAACCTTCAGTCTCCAAGCTGTAAGCGTGTGTACATGACGCGTTATAGCCTTGCTTCACTGAAGTTCACAACTAATAGTACTAGTTACTAACAGTGCGTGTTTGATGTCAACAACGGTCAAGGCCGAGGCTGTTTCTATTTATATTTATTATAGTCTGTTTCTTATAAAGACAAAGAAAGCTATAAAAGCATATGACCCCATGACCTATCGGCATTTTCTGATCACCAGTTTATAGTCCATTTCAGGCATTAAAAAATTTATCTGCGCACGCCCCTTAGTGAAGTACATGTACCTATATTACGAGAGGTATTTGAAAGACGTAACAAAGATACCGGGCGATTAATCGGCCCACAAATTCGAGTTTGGTCTTTTAGTGACAATTTTCCTGCCTATCAAAGGCATTTGTTTACCACATTAACAGTACGCCGAGTGTAACTCAAACCCTATTTGAACCGAAAAAAACGGGGAGGGTGAACGTGTGAATCGCAAAATTCAATTATTCTGGCGAGTTAACGATTGAAAAATAATGTGTTTTTTAAAAAAAATAAATTCCATTTTATCATCATTGTTTACTCCGTAGCTTTATAGTTTTATTATATTATTAATTTTAATACGCGAGTTGACCGGCATCACACACAAGATAGGTAAACATGACGTCAAAACGGACGGGGCGAGGCGTTGGTTTTTGAAAGTAATGAAAAATACCTCGCTAACTTTAACGAACGATTGAAGCTGTCCTCTTATTTAGACCCACAACGGATGGGGCGAGGCGTTGGTTTTTGAAACTAATGAAAAATACTTCGCTCATTTTAACGAACGATTGAACCTGTCCTCTTATTTAGACCGGTGAACTACGAGTCCCCAAAATAAAATATAAAAAAGACAATTAACCATAACTGTTTGGTTAATTTTTTGGATTTAAAAAAAAATGCTATGAATTGAGGGCAATGCGGAAAGAGCTGAACGCAAGCGGGGGGAAGCGGGCTTTGATGCCATCAGATGACGCGAGGCGACAACATTCTCTTGTTAGTTCTCAAAACATTAGGGATATAAGGATGAGCGGTTAACCGGTCTTTTTTTGAATGGTTAGCCGGTCCTCAAAAACGAGCGGTCTTAACAACCTTAGTAGCAACCTCAATTATCAATGTCAGAAGACAGCTGTCAACTTAGCAAGATATTAAAACAAACAAACCCGTACCAATAAGTTTGTCTTTTAAGATCTAGAAATTTGCTTAATTTACTAAATGCGCCCCGTTGCATAGCATACTGCAGACTTGCTCATGGACAGTCAAAAAAAGAGAGATAAAAACAAACAGAAACTACAACATGAAGAAATCAAAACATAGCGAGTGAACGTCCGTGTTGGGCAACCCCCACCATAAACTGTGATGTGATAAGCCAACTCCAGCGAGGGTCAGCCATGTTTGCAAAAACGGGAGAAAAGAATGGGCACAAACACACCTTTTTAAAAAATAAAAAAATAATGTTTTAACTCGGGCTTGAACCCAGGGAACTTCCACGTGTAAGGCGGACGTGATAACCACTTCAGGACAAATCACATTTGATTCTGTGAAGGAACAATGTAAGTAAACGCAAGAACCATTGTTGGTCTCGAGATATGCCCCTCTCTCCACCACCTCTGCTTGCCAACCATAAACTGAATGGTCAACCCTAGTGAGAGTCACTTGTCATGTTTATTTGCACATACTCGCTCTTGGTTTCGTGAATTTAATATATAGATAGCTCATTACTTTGTCTTTGCCGCAGGTTTTTCACTGAGATTGCGTCAGATTGTGAGATCTTCGACCCAGGAAACCATAGCCTGTCTTTTATCAATGATGCCAACGTCATTGCCCTGCACCGCTTGTTGTGGAATAACCAGGAGAAAATCGGAGACTACTTGTCAAGTAGCAGGTAAATTCCTCAGTTGATTGTCATAAAATTATAACTTAAAAATGTATTTGATCTGAAATGGTACATGATTTCATTATTTAAAGGCAAAACTTAAATATGTTTACAAAAGTGTAAGGCAGGCTAAGGCATCCTAAAACCACTGAACACAAAATTGAACTTTTTTGTCAGTAAGCTTTTATCGGTGAAGAAATATAGCTTTGAGAAAATTAAGCAGAAATGTGAGATTGCCACTCTGGGGTGTCCAAGTACAGTTTCTTTCATGCATAGATAAGGCTTTTTATCACTGCAATAAAACCCACTTTAGAAACTTCTGCCTTTACCCTGCTATATCATTTGACTCGACTCTTTCATGCAACAGTGAACATTTTACATTTGTTGAGAAGCCCATACATTTAGAAGATTTTGTTTATTTAACTATATTATCTGCCTAATTATTATTTATATATGGATATTGACTCAAGCCAATTGTACTCTGAATGTGTTCCTTACCTCACCATACTACAGTGATTGTTCAAATTGAGATCTATAGACTCTCTGACAGGCCTCATGTAGGCTTCATGTAAAGGACATATACACTCTCAGGTGTCAATGGTGCTCACATCGCTTAAAGAATTTAACATCAGTCCACTATTAAAGATTAGAAGTTGGAAAGTAACTAATTATGAAAAGTAATAGCTATTGTTAGTGATAGCACAGCAGTGTTATAAGATGTTACAAATTTTAATTTTGAAATGTGACAAATGCCTATCATGTTTGAAGGTGGTACAAAAAAATATATTTTGTGTACACCACAGACTAACAAGCATAAATGAAAATAAAGTCATCTTAACTGCCACAAAACTCTTGGGACCTGTCCAATAGGACAGACCAAAGAAAGATTGATCTCTAGTTGTGTTGACAGTGGTTAAGCGGAGCATGAGGCTGGCACTAACAGTTTTTTTTTATCATGCATTATCCCACACAGCTAAGGATACACTAAAACTGCATGACCAGTGGCTAACAAAAAACACCACCACCTCCCACTGTTTCTCCCACTGTCTGAGGGTTATCCCCCTTTACACTTGAGTTCTAACTTCACTGTATTTGGGGGGGGGGGGATTTTTCAACAAAAATATTCTATTTCTGTCACTGAATGTTGGCATTGCGTATTTAACTGGCTCACTTTTTTTCCGATAGTTCTTTTTTACCAATTGTTATTTATATTTATTATTTAAATATTTATTGTTTTTTTTTTTTGGTATTTCTCCTATCAATGGTGAATGACAGGTCAGTTTTACTTCCTGTCATTTTTGCTGTGGTGTATTTCTTCACATTTTCTTCCTCCTTCATTTTGTATAAATTCTTCTCTTGGTACCTATTTCTAGTATGCCCAGTTTTCAGAATCGATGTATTTGAATGGATCACGCTGCAGACTACTAGTTTCTGTTGAAAGCCTCATTTGAGCTCTTTTTTTCACCTTTTCTGAATTGTTTTTTATGAAACATTTCATAATTTCTGTTTTATAAATTACCTTTAGGTCTTTTTTTTAAAAAGTGTTATATTTGGTGTAAAATTATTTATTGATCAGAAATAGCTGCTTGTTCTACTTTAAGAAAGTATTTATTATGTTAATCTTGCCCCTAACTCATCAGCACCTTTTTTTTCTTTTCCGGAGAATCTTTTTTTTTTTTTAAAGTTGTTTGTTTTTAGAACCCATCCAGTGTCTGTAAAAGAAAATTTTCCATAAAATGAAGGAGTAACTTTATTGCTATTATTATTATTATTAAAGCATGTTAATTATTATTTTATTTAAAAAAAACTTTTTTTTGGCTAGCTGTGGCTTCAGCTTTATGGCTGCCAATAAAATAGCTTCAAGCAGAACGCTTCCCCTTAAGTTTCACATGTCACCAGCCCTTTGATTGAGTGTATTATCCACTTGCCATAGCTGGTAGTATTTTGAGTAGAACTGAAATCATGGACCAAAGACTTAGGACATTGCTTCACAAAAAATTCCTTGTCACTGACAGGCGCTCGCTTGTCAAATTTTGAAGGTTTTAAGTTACTAGCTCATTCAGGCAGTGTGACTATTCAATTCACAGGTGAAAAACACAGGGTTTAAATTAAACTTTTCACCTGCAATTTTTATTTAATAGTTTTAAATTGTGGCCTCGATAACATAATTCTGAGGCATATAAGACAGAGGTATATCCACCTCACTAATATTAGACAGAGGTATATCCACCTCACTAACATAAGACAGAGGCATATCCACCTCACCAACACAAGACAGGTATATCTACCTCAGTTACATATACTCAGAGGCACATCCAACTCCACATTTGCTCTTTCTTTTTTTTTCTTTTCTCCTCCCTTCCACCTTCTCAGCTTGGAGGTTCTGACAGAAAACTTCGTTTGCGAGGCGGCAGAAGGCCAGCAAAGATTGTATGTATTGATACTAATATTACAAAACATTGGAGCAAGAAATGAATTTAGCTGTGATTATACGCCCTATGGTTTATGTGTCCAGCCCTCCACATTTCCATTTTCAACACATTGGGGAGGTTAGTTGGTGGGGAGGGCTTGTTAATTCTTGAGCAATTTACTGTAATAAGAAAGCTGCTTCTTTAGTCATGTCATCACATTTTTTTGTATTAACTAATTGCTACCAAAATAGTTATGAGAGGTATGCAATGTGAAAATTTAACCAGTTTACAAAAAGCTTGTCAGAATATTAGTTTAAATGGTCAGATTTATGTATAAGAAGAGTTGATTATTTGCACCTGCTTAAAAAATTAAAGTGAGCTTTCAAGTATTGAAATGTATGTATTTTTTTTTTAATGAAGATAAAAAAGATGACCTTAAAGTTCATCCAGTTAACTAAATCTTAACCTTAATGTTAAAAATGTTATTTGATTTTGTCTTGTCAACTAACTCTTATCCACAACACCAACAATTGAATCAAATTTAACTCCTATGTAAATTGATGCCTCTATTTTGTGGAGTAGCACAACCCAGAAAAAAATTACCTATTTTATTTTTCTGAACTTTTTATTTTTATAACTAAGTATACTGTAATGTAAATTAATTGAAATTCCTAGCTCCCCAAAAAAGACATACACATTTGTTTACAATGAAATGCTTAGTTAAGAGTGTCACTTAATTGCCGGGAAGATATTGAGACACAAATAATTATCACAAATGAATTCTCTCCTACTAAGTCAATGACTTTAGTATCGCCATTTTATAATCAAAAGAGGGTCACTAAGCTCTGGTGTCTGCTCAAATTCACTTCTTGTTCCGATGTACACATGAGGTATCTTGTAGTTGCAGGTATTTGTTGATTGTTATTGTAAACCTATCCGTAGCTTGTGTTATTGGTGACAGAAGACTCTCTAGATGCTGTGATGGTTTTGATTTTTTGTGGGAGTTTTTTTTTTCTTCATTTTTTGTAGCAATATTAGAATTTAACACATGCCCAGGATTTATTTAAAGGGATATTTATTTTATACCTTCCCTATAAACTGAAAGTCTATTATTAACTAATATATATATATATATATATATATATATATATATATATATATATATATGTTGTGGAAACATGTTTGATTGTAATATTCTAAATATCTACTTTTTAGGAGTTAACAAAAAGATTTCTGTCTAAATTGTATCTTAATCCAAATTTAAGAACTAGGCTAAATTTAATACCTAGTAGAAAATTTTCAATCTCTTAACATCTATCTTCTTCTCTGGGGGAGGCAACATTAACATTTGGTTAAGGTGTGATTTTTTTTTGTGATATTTATTTTTATTTTTCCACAAATGAAGATTTATTAGATTGTTAAAATTTAACATAAATGGGCATTCCTTTGAAAGACATTTTTTATTTAAATTATTTTAAATTAACATGACCTAGCCATCAGACGTTTTTAAATGAAGTCCATTTTAGATGAGTCGGTAGAGATAGATTCATGATAAGTCCAGACTATCATCCAATGTTATCGGTAGAGGTAGATTCATAAGTTCAGACTATCATCTAATGTTATCAGTAGAGATAGATTCATAATAAGTTCAGACTATCATCCAATTTTGTTGGTAGAGGTAGATTCATGATAAGTCCAGATTATCATCCAATGTTATCAGTACAGATTCATGATATGTCCAGACTATCATCTAATGTTATCGGTAGAGATAGATTCATGTTAAGTCCAGACTATCATCAAATGTTATTATTTAAATGTCCATCCCCAGTTCACTCCTTAATGAAATGTTTTAAAAGTTTTTTCTACACATTCCTTTGTTATAGTTATTGTGATGATGTATGTTGTTAATTCAGCTGTTTAAGAATTTTAATAAGACCACTAGATTCCTGAAAAAAAGATTCCCTTCCTTAGCCTATGAAATTCTTCAAGTTTTTAAACTTTGAGCATGCATTTGAACCCATCTAATCCCTCATTTAAAAAAAATCATCCATTTCTAAAGTCATCCTAAATGTTGTCAAATTGGTATGGTTTTTCAGGGTTGACCTTTTTTTTTTCATTGTTATGATCCCCATATTTTTTGCCTGAAAAGCTGGCAGTACATACTGTGAAAATAATCTCCAACTCATTAAAATACAATATGCTGTCCTAACAAATATTGTCAATAATCTTTTTTGATTACCGCCCATTGAACTAAACACATAAGAAGTACTTATTTGGTCCTATCATTTAATTTGGTTTGAACTTGTTAATTAACACCTCTACAGTCAGTCTTGAGATGGCTTTGCGTTGAACAAAGGTGGCTGTGAATAAAATATAAACAAAATTAAACTTTTCCCAACCTTTCAGACCCTATTTGACAGAGATTTTAAAAAAGATTTTAATCCTCTTAAATTTTTGGAGCATCTGGTCTGTCTCATTGATAAGTTTGACTTGACTTGGTCTGACTCTCTTGGGCCATTCATTCCCTCTGTGTACAAAGTGCAATGAGCATGGACTGCTAAGAACTATTGCATGTTGGTCTGTGGGCATCTCTGTTCTGTGTGATATGCCTTGATTGTTGTAGTGTCTCGTTTAAAAGTACCAAGGTCCTGGTGGAGGAGAGAGTGCAAACTCATTGTAACTAACTGAAGACCAACACTTTGACCCTGATTGATAGAATAAGAAGGGCATTAACTTAAGTTGACACATCTTACTACAGAAATTTAAACAATCAATTTGACTAGATGAACCAAAGACATGAGAGACTTGGGATAGTAGAATGTAAACTAAACAATTCATTGATTTAAAAAATCATGTTAAGCCTGGTCCCTTTTGGAACTCAGGACGTGTTAGCGCATTTTCGTATTATGTATCAGTACTTATGTTAGATATCAGCATTATGTAGTTATCAGTAATTGTGTTTAGATTTTAAACATATTTTTATGAATTTTCTTGTGTAATGAATATACCTGACATTTTTTTTATTTAAAAGTCATTTCTTTACATTTAAAAAAAATTTATTTTCTCTTTAATCTAACTACAAGTCACCACAAATGATGACGTAAAACTCTCTAAACTTTTACACATATTCTAATGACATCAACAACAAAAAAACAAAAAACAAACTAATTCTTTTGCACGCCTTCGCACAACTCTTGAATGCTTGAAAAATTATGTATTCGACTTCCGGCAATGGCGGCCGTTCCCTGCGCCAGTGTTACCTCTCGATTCGCAAAGTTATTTGGTAGTTTTAACGGGGTTTTTTAACGGATCGAGTAACTGAGTTGTCAAGGTATGAGAATCACTGTCAATGAATGGTTCTGAGTTGTTGCTGAGTTGGCAATGAGTTTTGTGAGTTGTTGTGAGAATGTTTTGAACGGTGTTCAGAGACTGACTTGTGGAAGGTCAGGCAATGACTTGAGAGTGCGCGCAAGGGCTATATATAGTGTGGGTCTGTGTAGTGTGTCGAGAGACGAGTAAGAGACGAGAGAGAGACGAGTAGGAGACGAGCGAGAGACGAGAGGAGAAAAGATACGAGAGACTTGTAACGTCAGTGTGCGGACGTCGGCCAGAGCTGTGTTGTTGACGGATGGTGTTATCGAGGTTTGCTCAAACACTAGAAGGCTGCGAGCCTGTATGCCTGTGCCGTGAGGTCTCGAACGCTGTAAAGACTGTGATCCTGTAAGCCTGTATACTGTGATGTCTCGATGGCTGTAGGAAGGATTTTACGTGTATTTATAGTTCAATAAAGAACATCTTCTATTCGACAAGAGTCTGTCTTTATTAAGATAGTATCCAGAACCCAGTACGCAACAGTGGGGGCTCCGTCAGTGGACCTCTGGAAACTCTTGTCGAACATCGAAGTGTCGGCCACAGTCATCAGGTCCGATGTGTGGTGTGTAAAGTCTACGAGAGAGGCAACCGCCTCGTTGCTGGCCTGTGTGTTGTCCTGTCCTTGAGGGAGACGTCTGCCTCCGCGTTGATGGCCTGTGTGTTGTCGGGGACTGCCTGTCCTTGAAGGAGACATCTTTCCTCCTTGTTGCTGAACTGTGTGTGGTCAGGGACTGCCCTGTCCTTGAGGGAGACATCTGTCTCCTTGTAGCTGCGAAGGTGTCGTCGCTGACCGTCCCGTCATTGAGAGAGACATCCCCTCCTTGTTGCTG
>MUZC01004561.1:0-54440 GCA_002072015.1 Radix auricularia | reverse complement strand
ATGTAAGACCTCGCATGTGTAAATTTTGTTGTTATTGATGCTAAAATGACTTATTTTTTTAGACTATGTAACTATGTAAATCGAGTAGAGGACTGCTTCCGTTTGATAAAGCGGCAGTAGATGTTTTCCATGATGTAATAGATTAAGAGATTAGTAATATGATGTATCTATATGATTCATATGATGCTGTTCATTTATTAAGGCCAATTATTTTCATGATGTGTTATGAATGTTTAGTGATTCCATACCCTGACTTATTTTGATTGTGAGATTCTACTAGCAAGTAGATGTGAGATTCTACTAGCAAGTAGAATCTAACGGAAGAGGGGGGATATGTCAAGGTATGAGAATCACTGTCAATGAATGGTTCTGAGTTGGCAATGAGTTTTGTGAGTTGTTGTGAGAATGTTTTGAACGGTGTTCAGAGACTGACTTGTGGAAGGTCAGGCAATGACTTGAGAGTGCGCGCAAGGGCTATATATAGTGTGGGTCTGTGTAGTGTGTCGAGAGACGAGTAAGAGACGAGAGAGAGACGAGCGAGAGACGAGAGGAGAAAAGATACGAGAGACTTGTAACGTCAGTGTGCGGACGTCGGCCAGAGCTGTGTTGTTGACGGATGGTGTTATTGAGGTTTGCTCGAACACTAGAAGGCTGCGAGCCTGTATGCCTGTGCCGTGAGGTCTCGAACGCTGTAAAGACTGTGATCCTGTAAGCCTGTATACTGTTATGTCTCGATGGCTGTAGGAAGGATTGTACGTGTATTTATAGTCCAATAAAGAACATCTTCTATTCGACAAGAGTCTGTCTTTATTAAAGATAGTATCCAGAACCCAGTACGCAACATGAGTGTTGATGCACAAATGGCAGGTCAGGACATACAAAAAACATATATACATCATGGGTCTAGGACTTATGGATGCTGTGATCAAAGGTGATGACAGACGGACAAAACGGGTGCAATAGCGCATTCGACTTCTCGAAAATGCGCTAAAAAACAATTAGCTGTCAGCTATGCACTCATCGTGTGAAATACTTTAAGGGTTTTTTGTTGCTTTTTAAAAAAAAATTATTTCTTTAACAAAGTAACAAGTAAACAAACAATTCATGAATTTCTTGATTTTTATCACCATATATTTAGTATGGTTTCTTGTTAGCGTTTTATTATATTTTCTGAATATTTATGTTTGACTGTTTTTTTAAAAAAACTGTTCATACTGCTATGTTAGATGGCAAACTGCACAATGCAAGGAAATAAATAGATATGGACATTTTCTTTGAATAAAATTTTAAAATGCCTCATCCCTAATGAAAAAAGTAAAGCACTGCATTTTACGTTGGTGACTAATTAAATTCAAATTATCTTACATTAAGAGCATCTTTAACAGCAATCTCGGTGTATTCACTAAACATTATTTCAAACAGCTAATTATGTTCTTATTTTGTGCTGCATTCATTCCTAAAACATTTATTAAAAAGTGTTGGTGATGGGGTGGGTTGAAACCAGGAGATTGATATGTTTTACTGATACGCTTTAATGGGCTGACATTAATTTTTAAAATTGTAGTTTTATTTTAATTTCATATTCTCTGCACATTGGTTTATTTGCATGAAATTCCTACAATTTTTCTCCTTTATAATATTTCTAATATCTACTTATTTTAACCAGTCATACTTATTTGTTCACTTTTCCTTTAAGCACTTTTGTTTATAATATAATTATATAATTTATAATATACATTTATTTATAAAGGTTCCCAAATCCTCAGTTTACAAAAAAAAACTAAAATAACTAATTCAGACTATCCATGAACAAACTAATTTCTTTTTAATGGCATGTTCTTTGAATTTCTTGAAATACTAAAGCACAATTTTTTGACCAGGTTGACTAGCATCCCTGGATATATTTGGAGGGGGGAGGGGTTAAATTCCATCAACATTTCTATACTGTGGGGTCATCTGCAGCAAATATGTTTTGATATAGACGTGGAGCTGCTGGGAATGTTTATAAATCAAGTAGGACTGCAGAAAAAAATTCAGATCCTCTTTAGCAATAAAAGATGTGTTGTAAGCTCAGGAAGAGTTGGCAGCCCATTAAAGGTTTCTTTAAAAACATTCTTTAATCACATTCTTTTATGGCTAAATTTTCTTGTTTGTCATCTCACTTGTCAAATAGAGTTTGGAGATATCATATTTAAAAAAATTAAATTATGTTTTTAAAGAAATTACATCATTTGGTATTATGGGAAAAATCAAAGTAATTACATGATGATAAAGTAGCTGAAAGGGACAAAGCTAGTACCCACAATAAAGCAGAGAGTTAAAAGGCTCTGGGATTACAGCACACAATTTTTTTTTCTTGTTTCATATGCTTTTATCATTTGTGTTTTTAAACAGTTTCAATGGTTCTTATGTCTTTACATTGTAATAAATTAATTAACAAATTTAAAAATTTTAAAAACTAAAAAAAGAAAAGTGCATATTAAATGATATAATTATTTGTAAGGGTGTTTTATTACTTGATGTTGCTAGTAATAAACAATTTTTAAAAGTCATTTCTCTCACATTGATGTTTGGCATGCACGAATCATCATTAAGCATGAGTGCCATGTTGCTTGGCCCAGATACTTATGACTGCACTCACCTTCCGCGCAGCAGTGATAACGTGCATGCACTGCGCTGCCAGCATTAAGGTTAAATCCCCAGAACATTTTAGGCCTTGCATTTATCTCAAGGATGTATGAGCAACAGGAATATAATTTCCCTCTGCACTTCTTATTAATATGTGTTAAAAAACAAAAGGAATAGATCAAATGGGAAGTAACTTCAAATCATGGGACTTATGAGTTCAGCCCCCTATGTGTGTTATGAAATGTAACAGCCACTGCAGTTTTTTTGTTTTTGTTTTCTCTGCCAATGTAACAGAGACCATAAAGCTGTAGGGCGACGACCTTTTGACAAGATGGCTACATTGTTAGCCTACCTGGGGCCTCCTGAGCACAGACCACTGGATTCGCAGTAAGTCACAATTTTTACTAATTTATTTTTCTTTCTCTTGAGGCTAGAGTGCCATCTATTGTTAAAATGAATGAATGCATGAAATCAAATTGAAGTAACTCCTCCATGGGAACTCTTGTAAACATATAATCAACTCCCTATTTGGGGAACTCTTGTAAACATATTAGCAACTCCCTATTTGGGGAACTCTTGTAAACATATTAGCAACTCCCTATTTTGGGAACTCTTGTAAACATATTAGCAACTCCCCTATTTGGGGAACTCTTGTAAACATATAATCAACTCCCTATTTGGGGAACTCTTGTAAACATATTAGCAACTCCCTATTTGGGGAACTCTTGTAAACATATAATCAACTCCCTATTTGGGGAACTCTTGTAAACATATTAACAACTCCCTATTTGGGGAACTCTTGTAAACATATTAGCAACTCCCTATTTGGGGAACTCTTGTAAACATATTAGCAACTCCCTTTTTGGGGAACTCTTGTAAACATATTAGCAACTCCCTATTTGGGGAACTCTTGTAAACATATTAGCAACTCCCCTATTTGGGGAACTCTTGTAAACATATTAGCAACTCCCCTATTTGGGGAACTCTTGTAAAAAATAATGTTTAGCAATTCTTCCATGAGTTGACAAGAACTTGAGAGAAAGGTGAATGAACTCTTCTTGAATAAATGAATTGTTGTTTTCACACTAGCACTTTAAGCCATCACTGCTGGTAGGTATTTTGAGGCCCTCGGCTGGTAACACCAATCAACTCATGTGTTTGTTGTTGCCTGTGTCTCTCAGGTGGAGTTCTGGTAGGTATTTTGAGGCCCTCGGCTGGTAACACCAATCAACTCATGTGTTTGTTGTTGCCTGTGTCTCTCAGGTGGAGTTCCATGGACATGACCAGCACCAAGTTTGAGGAGATCATGTCCAAGCAGAACATGCATGAGAAGGATGAGTTCAAGTCCTTGAAGAACCTGCACATCTTCTACCAGGCGGGCACGTCCAAGATGGGGAACCCGGTCTTCTATTATGTGGCCAGGAGATACAAGTAAGCTCCTTTGGGAACTCATGGGAGATAATAGATAATCTGTTAGAGCTGTGCCGCATAATTACGTGGTGTTCACAACATTTCCAAAAGTCCTCTGTATATTTCTGTCCCTGACATAAGGTACTTGTTGTCTAAAATAATAATAATAATAAATTGATCATTTATATAACGCTGTAGTATCCCAGTAAGTGAATGGGCTCACTGCACTTTTCATGGAGATAATAACATCCATAAAATAATTAAATTCACATCATAATAACCACATAAATGACTGTACATTACACATAAATAGTGGCAATCGAGCCTTCAGATTGCATAACTACAGTTAAGGGACAATTTATTATTGAAAATAATTATACATTTATTCTTATATTTTTTACTAAAAATAATTATTAAAATTATTTATTTGAAGTAAAAAGTAATTATTTTTTTGTCATTTAAAAGGAATCTCATTTTATATCTTCATTTATTCATTTTTTTAAAAAAAATTTCACGACCTTTTTTACTACAGGGTTGGAGAGATTAATGGTGACCTGCTTATCTATCACGTCCTGCTGACACTGAAGCCATTCTACAACAAACCCTTTGAGCTGGTCATTGACTTCACCCACACCTGCTCTGAAAACAGATTCAGGGTAAGTTGACAGGATTTCCTGTGCTTACCAGTTTCTTGTTAATCCTTTTACAGCAAAGTTGATGAGTACAAATTTCTTATTAACCCTTGCAATGGGAAGGTAGTAGACACAGTTTCTTGTTAACCCTAACAATGGGAAGGTAGTAGACACAAGTTTCTTGTTAACCCTAACAATGGGAAGGTAGTAGACACAAGTTTCTTGTTAACCCTAACGATGGGAAGGTAGTAGACACAAGTTTCTTGTTAACCCTAACGATGGGAAGGTAGTAGACACAAGTTTCTTGTTAACCCTAACAAAGTGAAGGCAATAGACACAAGTTTCTTGTTAACCCTAACAAAGTGAAGGCAATAGACACAAGTTTTGGATGGGACCTTTTATATCATTGACACTCTGAATTGATTTTTTTAACACAATGAATTATTTCTTGGTGCTCTTGAGTTACATACAAATTTTAAAAGTTGGTTTAAATTTTCACATGTCAAGAGAAATTAAACAATAACTTATGGTCATCGTATATATTTTAAAATATATTTTTGCCTTTGCCAAACAGACTGATTTCTTGAACAAGTGGTTTGTAGTGATGCCAGAGAATGTTTACCAGAACATCACGGCGGCCTACATCTATAACTGTAACTCCTGGGTCAGAGAGTACACCAAGTACCACGACAGGATTCTGTCATCGCTCAAGGTAGCCCGACCAGAAATTTCCTTACATAGACATTTTGTCACACATTATAGAGACATTACCTTACATAGACATTTTGTCACACATTATAGAGACATTTCCTTACATAGACATTTTGTCACACATTATAGAGACATTTCCTTACATAGACATTTTGTCATGCTTCAGAGACATTATTTCTCAAACCCTGCACTTAGACTCATGGTACAACTGCACTTTTTGGCCCACAGAACAACAGGAAGCTGATCTTCATTGACCATCCGGCCAAGCTGAGCGAGTACATCGAGCCCGAGTCCCAGAAGTTGCCAGGTACAACCATGTCCCTGGAGGAGGATCTGAAGGTCTTTAACAACGCCCTCAAGCTTTCACACAAAGACACAAAGGTTGCCATCAAGGTCAGTTTACTTTGAATGTTATCACTCTTAAATGATTGTTTATAAAGTCATCCACATAGTATGAGAATCCTTTTTGTCTGGCAAGAATAAGCCAAGTGCAATGTCCACATGTAATGCAATCTGTAAATCGTGATAAATAAATTTTAAAAATGAGTTATTTAAAATTAACATTTAATAATTATTTTGAAATTCTTTCAAAGTTTGTATTTCAAATGAATTTCTATGCAATGGGTCATAAAATTTGGTTGCTTAGTTTTTTTTTCTGTTTTAGAAGAGTAGCTATTTTGCTTAGAATGATTATAGAGAAAATACAGTCAATTTACAAATACACTCAAGTCAAAGATGGGCGAGATGATCACAGAACGAGACAAACAGATGCAGCGCTGGACTGAGTACTACCTAGAACTCTATGCAACACAGAATGTAATATCTCACCCTGCCCTAGAGAGAATCCCAGATCTACCAGTTCTAGATCAGCTTGATGCTCCACCGTCATTAGAGGAGCTTAGTACGGCCATTGGTCATATGAGTGATGGGAAAGTTTCAGGTTATGATGGCATTCCTGCTGAAGTCCTTAAGTACGGCAAGCCAGCACTTCTGAAGCCTCTGCATGAGCTCACATGCAATTGCTGGGAACATAGCCAGATCCCACAGGATATGCATGATGCCAAAATGGTCACGCTTTACAAAAACAAATTTGATCGCAGTGATTGTAACAATTATCGAGGCATATCCCTAGTTGGCATTGTGGGCAAGGCCTTTGTCAGAGTAGTCCTTGCATGCTTGCAAATTCTGGCTTAAAATGTGTACCAGGAATCACAATGCGGTTTCCAGGCTGGCCAATCAACCATGGACATGATTTCCTCACTTCGCCAGCTGCAAGAGAAATGTTGGGAGCAACAGAAAGCCCTCTTCATTGCCTTCATAGATTTAACAAAGGCATTTGACCTGGTCAGCCGCAAGGGTTTGTTCCGTACACATGAAAAAATAGAATGCCCGCTGCAGCTTCTCAACTTCATTGAGTCTTTCCACACCAACATGCACAGCACTGTGCTCTTCGATGGTGCCAACTCAGAACCTTTCCCAGTTTGTAGTCAAACAGGGCTGTGTACTGGCACCAACTCTCTTTGGAATTTTCTTTGCGGTGCTACTGCAACATGCTCTTGAGGACTGATCCGAGGTTGTGAACATTCATACCAGAGCGGATGGAAGCCTTTATAACATCAGCCGGCTCCGTGCAAAGGGGAAACTGTATTAATCAGAGGGTTGATCTTTACGGATGAAGCAGCTTTTACTGTACATACAGAGATAGGAATCCAACAGCTGGTCAATAAATTCTCAGAGGTGTGCAAGGAATTTGGTTTAACAATAAGCGTCAAAAAGACAAAAATTTTGAGACAAGGCACAGACAGTCTCCCAGCAATTTCCATTGAGGGAAATACCTTGGATGTTGTTGAGGATTTCACCTACCTTGGCAGTAACATCCCAAACACGCTCTCCCTGGTAAAGGATATAGAAGCCAAAATCGTTAAGGCCGCATCGTTAAAGGCAAGGCTAAATAGTAAATAGGCCTGCGTGCCCAACACACGACAGTGAGTGCTGGACGACCTACGTCAAGCAAAGAAAGCAGCTTAACAGCTACTTCTTGCGTGCTTTGCGTTAGATCCTTCACCTTAAGTGTCAGGATAATATCACAAATGTCGAGGTACTCAGAAGGAGCCTTATGTTGAGTATCCTGAGTGAGAGGCGCCTGCGGGGGTTGGGCCATGTCCTCAGAGTTCTAAGAGCCTTGCTTTACAGTGAACTGGCAACTGGTCTGAGGAAAAGAGGTCGCCCCTGCCTGCGCTACAAGGATGTCTGCAAGAAAGACATGTCACTGGCGTTTATCAACCATACAACGTGGGAGATCATTGCTGAGGATCGCAACCTCTGGCGGTGAGGGCATTCAAGTTGCAGAAGCCTCCCATGCAGCTTGGAGAGGGGCGTCAACGCCATCATCCCTTGAGGACAGAAGGATGCCATATATATAAAGTTGCTTAGAATTATCAGAGAAAATACAGTCATTTAAAAAAAATATTTCCAATCTAAAATAACATTGTCATTTTTTTGTTTGTGGTCAGGTTGGTCCAAGTGCAATACAAGTGACCTCATCGGAAAAGAGCAAAGTTCTGGGACATCAAGTCTTACTCAATGATGTCTACTATGCTGCTGAGATTGAAGAGGTGAGCTGATCTTATACTGAGGCTACATGTGTCCTAGAAGTTAATTAGTTTGTATTCAGTCCACTGTAAGCTGATCTTATACTAGTGCTACATGTGTCATATAAGTTAATTGATTTGTTTGTATTCAGTCCTTCTAAACCCCCACGTTCCAGTGGACGGTGGTACTCTGGCTGGGTTGGTTACCACTCCTCTAGGCGTGATGACGGACGACAGGTCACGTCCTATCGGTCAACCGGCGACTGACTGTCATGGTACGGGTGCGAAGGGCCATCCTTATCAAGCCCTGGTTGTGCTACAATTAAATGTCTAAATTAAATGGAAAAGACGTAAACAAGGTAAGGGTTAGCCTAACCGGACTTAACAAAACAGCGAACGTTTCGGCAAAGAGCCTTTATCAACAAACATACAATACACAAATAAAACGAAAATAAAAATAAAAAATTAAGGAACTTAGCTGCGGTGAAATCCAAAGTATCTGGATTTCACCGCAGCTAAGTTCCTTCATTTTTTTTTTTTATTTTCGTTTTATTTGTGTATTGTATGTTTGTTGATAAAGGCTCTTTGCAGAAACGTTCGCTGTTTTGTTACGTCCGGTCAGGCTAACCCTTACCTTGTTTACGTCTTTTCCATTTAATTTTGTATAAGCCTGATTGCAGTCCTACCCCTCAATTGAATGTCTGTGGTATAAGGCAAAAGGCGCACGAAATAACCAAACTACTTCAC
Source organism: Radix auricularia (assembly GCA_002072015.1). Classification (NCBI taxonomy): domain Eukaryota; kingdom Metazoa; phylum Mollusca; class Gastropoda; family Lymnaeidae; genus Radix; species Radix auricularia. Next base: position 45,721 of record MUZC01004561.1, on the reverse strand, counting down.
GAAAGGAATGTGGATGTAACATTATTCCAAGAAACGCTTCTGAAGGGTAAGCCGTTTCACATAACTGGTTATTCGCTATACCATTGCAAGTGCGACCGGCGTTGCCGAGGCCTTTCCACAGCGGTCCGAAACGATGTAACAGTGGAATTGCTCGAAGCCAAGTGCTACAGCAACACTGACACCCGAACTATGAGGGTGTACAAAGGCGACGTTGGCTTTACAATAACGAACGTATATAACACGCCCAGGAACCCAATGGCGCTTCCAATTGGGGAAGACGTCACGTTAAGTCGAACAATAATAGCAGGGGACTTTAATGCACAGTCCCCCGACTGGGGCTATACAGAGCGGAATGCGTCGGGCCGATACATCGAGGATGTCTGTATTGGTACGAACCTGATCAGATTACAAAATGAGCACAGCGAGCCGACGCTGCAGCACGGAGTCCCGCCCAGATCTAACGCTTATCTCAGCGGACCTAGAGTCCAGGCATAGACTGGAAGTATTGAAGGAGGTTGGAAGCGACCACCTCCCAATTCTGATTGAGTTTGTGCTTGGTGCGGACAAACCTCAATTTGACAGAAGGCATTGGCAATTCCGCAAGGCCGATTGGCGAAGATACGAGGCCGAGAGCGAGACCAAGCTCGCTCTGCTGGATGTTGCAGGAGGCAAAGTGGATGACACCTACGAGAAGTCAATTGGCACAATCCTCGGGATTGTGAGGCGCATGGTCCCGAGGACGAACGGGAAACAGAAATTCAGGCCCTACTGGAACAGGAGCCTAAAAGAATTGGTGAAACAAAGAGCGAAAGCACAGAAAAAAGCTGCCAGGCTGAAGACACCTGAAGCTCGTAGGGCGTACAACAGACTGACAGCCGAAGTCCGTACTGCTGTCGAAAAGGCTAAGAAGGCCAAGTGGGTAAATACGTACGAAAAACTCGATCTCGCAGACGGTAGAAAAGTTTGACGACTAATCGATGCACTATCTGGTGCGGGTAAAGTAAAAAACCCCAACCCATTGACGACGTCAAAGGGCCAAAGAGCAAGTGAAACAAAGCGCGCACGGGCGCTGAATAAACTCTTTGCCCAGGTGAATAAAAAGGGCGCCAGATCTGACTTTAGCCAAACGATCGACCGAATGCGAAAGGAGGGCTCCACAAGGGACGCAACCCGATGGACCAAGCACTACGCTTAATTCAGACCATGACAAACTAACTCCAGATGAAGAACCACACGGTTGCGGTGTTCTTCGATCTAAAGCAAGCATACGATAAGGTGTGGCGTGGAGGGCTCCTATACAAATTGCAGCAGTTAGGTGTCACTGCTAAAATGTACAGCTGGATAAAATCGTTCCTCACGGACCGAACGATCAAGACACAGCTTGGAGAAGCGCTATCCAGTGAGGCACGACTGGAAGATGGACTCCCTCAGGGTTCAGCGCTTAGCTGTACATTGTTCCTAGCCTACGTCCATGACCTACAAAGCATTCTCAAGTCCCAGAATGCTATGATTGCTGACGATCTGGTGGTATGGAGTTCAGGAAAAGACGTTGCAACACTGCAGAACAGGCTGCAGAATGATCTGAATCGTATTGAAAAGTACGCCAACCAATGGCGCCTAGAAGTCAATACGGACAAAACGGTCCATTCCATTTTCACTAATGGACGGAATGCCCTGAAGCATGAGGTGGTGCTTCAGATCTGCGGAAAGAGGTTAAGTTGGGATCGGACACCAACGTACCTGGGTATAAAACTAGACCAGAAACTCCAGATGCATAACCATGTGCGTGATTTATGCGCCAAAACCACAGCTAAATTGTCCCTGGTGAAGAAACTGGCTAGCACGAGTTGGGGCGCAGACGCAAGACTACTAAGAGCTCTCTATCTTGGTAGCGTGAGAAGTGCTATTGATTACAGCCTCCCGGTCCAGGCCTTTGCGAGCCGTATGGCTCTAGAGGGACTGGACCGATTACAGAACCAAGCTCTACGGTTCATTTGCGGGGCGTTATGTACCACACCCACCGCAGCGGTAGAAATTATGTCAAACGTAGAACCCCTGGCGATAAGGCGAGAAAAGGCAATCATGACCACGGTTGAGCGATACCGTAGGCTGGAGCATGACGAACCCTGCTACCAATTACAAGACCGATGTGTTAAGAGGTCAAGACTGAAGCAACCCTCCTTCATGGACGCGGTCTACGAACTAGAAGACTCAGTCCCCCTACCCAAGCACAGGGAACGAATGCAACTGGTCCCTGCTCGAGGACCACATGAAAGCTTTGACCCGCCTGAAATACGTTTGACACTGGCAAATGCCGCTGTGACACGGGCCAGTCCCGTCGAGCTCTTGGGAGACAAGACTTTGCGCACAATCGAGGCCTATGGAGACAGCGTGGTAAAGGTCTTTACAGAAGGCTCACGTTTCAGAGATGGCAGAAGTGGATACGGTGTGCTAATTCAATACCCCCAACCAGGACCCGACAGCGCCGAACTGTCAGGACTGTGTGGATCTACTAACAGTAGTCATGAAGCCGAACTGGAAGCGATTCACAGGGGTTTGAAGGAAGTACGCCGACGTCTAACAAAGAGAAAGAGTTTCCCGACCGTCGTGGTCTTCACCGATTCTCGGTTTTCGCTCGAAACCTTGAATCGATCCTCTCTGGAGGCCAAGACGGTAAGTGTCATTTGGGAGACAGTGGGTGAACTCCTAGCACGTGGCGGCAGAGTAGTCCTACAGTACATGGCCGGACACTGCGGTGCGGCCCAATCAGACAGGGTCGATGCACTGGCCAGGGCAGGCGCAGCCCAGCCCCAACCTGATAAGCCCTTGACCCAACTGGGGGGCAAGTCGTGGCTAAAAGACCATTTCCGTGAGAAATGGCTTGAGGGCTGGGCAAATGGGAATACGGCCAGAAAGGTGTACCAGAAAGTGCCGCGACCGGACAAAAGCGATGCCTGGTGGAAACTTGACTGTAGTAGTCAGACGCTCATAACACGAATGAGATCTGACCATTGTCCAATATGAAGCTACCTTTACAAGTTTGACAACAGAAGGGAATTGGCCTGTCGGCTGTGTGGCTGCCCCTAGGAGACGGTGGCCCACGTACTAAAATGTTGCCCCGGGTTGGACAGGGTTTTGGGTGGTGAAGTTGCGGTACCTGCTGATGATTACCTCTATGGCGATGCCCGAATGATGAGGCTCGCCTGCGAAAAATTGAACCGGGTTTTAAGAGCCTAATGGCTCAACCCAAAAGAGAATGTACATTCATTAGTATTCAGTCCACTGTAAGCTGATCTTATACTAGTGCTACATGTGTTATATAAGTTAATTGATTTGTTTGTATTCAGTCCACTGTAAGCTGATCTTCTACTAGTGCTACATGTGTCCTATAAGTTAATTAGTTTGTATTCAGTCCACTGTAAGCTGATCTTCTACTAGTGCTACATGTTTCCTAGAAGTTAATTGATTTGTTTGTATTCAGTCCACTGTAAGCTGATCTTATACTAGTTCTACATGTTTCCTAGAAGTTAATTGATTTGTTTGTATTCAGTCCACTGTAAGCTGATCTTCTACTAGTGCTACATGTGTCATATAAGTTAATTGATTTGTTTGTATTCAGTCCACTGTAAGCTGATCCTATACTGGGGCTACATGTGTCATATAAATTAACTGGTTTCTATTCAGTCCACTGCAAATTTTCACCGAATTGTTTCAGTTCTAATTATTAGTAAACCCAGCCATCAACATTGATACCAAATGAATCATTTCAGCTCCTGATAACATAGGGTGATCAAATTGTTTAACAAAAATTTGTTGGAGAAACCCGAAGTGAAAAAAAATGCTTGAAAAAGTTTGATAAATTAGATCTATTATTTTGCCTTCACCTCATCCATGTGCTCACGATAAATTTTTTCTCAGTTCTACAAAATTAAAACATTTTAAGCTAAGTAAAACTCTAATGATTTTTAAAGAATACCAATTATTGCGTTTTACAACTAATAACAACTGTCCTAAATGTAAACTATATTTTTACAAGCTCCGCCCTAAGTAAAATTATGATTGTTTGTATTTAAATAATACAAATAATAAATTGATAATTTATATAGTGCTGTACCTAGACACTTTAGCAATCGCTGAATTTTCATATGCCAAAAATCAACTGCAAAATATGTGGCGCTGTGCATTAGCCTAACAGCTGATAAACTACATCGTGTTTGTTTTATTCATAATTATAAACTGATGTTCTCAGTGCCTATCAGGGTATTAAGTGACAGAAACTGAATGAGTGGAATGCATTCATGCACTGTATTAGAAGGATAGTATGGGGACTGTCCATAAAGTATGTCATAGTATTTTGACCATTTTTTAACTCCCCACTGTCACAAACTGTCATAAATCTTGGCGCCCTCCCCCCCCCCCCCCAAAGTATGTCACACTTTCGTACAAAATTTTTTTTTTTAATTTACTTTTTTCTATTGTAACAATAATAAAACATTTTTGTGCAGTATTGTAAAAGTGTTATATTACTGAAGTTTTATTAAGTCATTATTGGCCAGGCTTAGCTGTATCCCAGTAAGGAACTGAACTCACAGCGCTTTACTTTAAGATAATAACATACATATAAGTATTAAATTAACATTCATGTACAAGCAACCACATAAAGGTCAGTATGGTACACATTGGCTACATTTATCTTTAAAACACATGTCGTTACATTCATTTTGAAAATAAAGTTTGAAAAGAATAAAGATGAAAAGAGTTTTATAACTAATACCAATAGTCCTAAATACAGTGTATCTTTATACAATGTATTTATAACTCGCCCCCTTAAAATATCAAGGATCTTAGTCAAATTTGTGACAAAAATTAGTTATAGCCTCCAGGTTATAGTCCATGTATCATGGTAAAAAATATGAAAGCTGTATCTTGAGACAATTTTGTAGGAGGTATAGAATAACAAGTTAATAAATTGATATAGGGCTACCAAAATCAGATTTTCAAACGCAAATATCTCCGTTTGTCCAAAAGTTCATAAAGAACCTTGTTATTCTAAGGGGGCGAACTGTATCAGTAAATGAATAAACAGTATCACCTATCTGTATTTAATTACCCTGATTTTATAAATTTGTATAAAAGAATTTTAAAATATTAAAAACCAGAAATGACCAATTCAGTTTAATTCCTTTGGGCCATCCATATATTATGTACGCAAGGGGGGGGGGTCTTCAATTAACGGCATTTTGGGTATGGATGCATACGGGAGGAGGGGGGGTCTCAACTGAATGTTAATGTAGGCACAAAAAATTTAATACTAAGACTTTTAACATAAACCGATCAGACTGCAAACAGTATTTGAGACTGACTGAGACTGCAATAATGTTTTATAATTTAATGCAAACGAAACTCTGAACTTTGAATTACTTGGAAGTAATTAATATTTGATTCAGACCAAACATTTACACATTGCTAAAATATATTTGTCTGATTTACTGGCCTCTATAACAATACTTTAATACTGGTCTGTTCTCAGGTGTGTTTGGTAGATGACAATCAGTTCACTCTGACCATCGCAAATGAGACTGGACCCTTGTCCTTCATCCACAATGACTGCGACAACATTGTCCAGGCAATCATACACATCCGCACCAGATGGGAACTGTCGCAGCCGGTGAGTGTCTGATAGTGTTTTATCATATTGGGGACAAGGCTGCGGGGATCTTTCTATACAAGCAGAAAATTTAGTCATCATATATTAGTTATCATCCCCCTCAATTAACTAGCAATGCCACTGAGCGGTGCCGGTTTAGGGCCAGGAGCGCCAGTACGGATTAGTAAAAGCTACCGCTAGGAACGCATTGGACACCAGCTCTGAGGAAACCTTCCATTGGGGGTAAAAACCCTAGGTAGGGCAGAGATGATCCCCGCAGTGCGGTGGTCCAAACCATTGACACTCGTAAGCTTTGCCGCGGTGGCGCCAAAGTGATAGCGAGTAGAAGAAGGGAAAATTCCACCCCTGCCTTGGGAGGTCAACTTAGTGGGAGGCTTTTTTAACCTTGTGTCCTGGACACCCAGGTGGCCGCTTCTAGAAGTGACCGCTCCGGGCGGGAGGGGGGGGGCTTCTCAGCTTTTACATCCCTTAGGGGGCCAGAGAGCTGAGGGGGTTTTCCGGGAAGCCCCATGAAGAGCGCAGGCTCAGAACTGCTGACTTTCTTCCACATGTAGGATTTTCAGTTATCATATGGAGACAAGGCTGCAGGGTTCTTTCTATACAAGCAGAAACTTTAGGCGAAATAAAGCTCAGAGCTTATGATGAAACATGTTGTGGAAAGTTTATCCAACTGCTTTTTCAATGAGATATTGTTTTAATGTCTATTTATAAGAGATGATGTTTTTGCTGTGACTTTCAGTTTAAATTTTTCAAAAATGGTTTCTGAAAAGTGCATTTTTCTTTCTGTTAGATCAACTCAGGTATAGATGAAAACATTATTGTTTCTGTTAGATCAACTCAGGTATAGATGAAAACATTATTGTTTCTGTTAGATCAATTCAGGTGTAGATGAAAACATTATTGTTTCTGTTAGATCAACTCAGGTATAGATGAAAACATTATTGTTTCTGTTAGATCAACTCAGGTATAGATGAAAACATTTTTGTTTCTCTTAGATTAACTCAGGTATAGATGAAAACATTATTGTTTCTGTTAGATCAACTCATGTATAGATGAAAACATTATTGTTTCTGTTAGATCAACTCAGGTATAGATGAAAACATTATTGTTTCTGTTAGATCAACTCAGGTATAGATAAAAACAATCCAACAAATGACAAGTTATCTTTTTTTTTCAATTCCAAATGAAAGTTGACTATTGAGTATTAAATGTGACAATAATTTGACTGTCTTACCTCAGGACACAGTCACAGTCCACACAAAGATCAGACCTAAAGATGTTCCTGGCACCCTGCTCAATGTGGTAGGTAGAGTATATCATAAATTCATTTGTTCACCCTATTTGCTTGACAGTTCAGTATACCTGTCATATATATCGATTCCACACCCTTAATATGCCTGTCATATATGTTGATTCCATACCCTTAATATGCCTGTCATGTATGTTGATTCCACACCCTTAATATGCCTGTCATATATGTTGATTCCATACCCTTAATATGTCTGTCATAGATATTGATTCCATACCCTTAATATGTCTGTCATATATATTGATTCCATACCCATGATATGCCTGTCCTATCAAATACAGATTTAGTACGCCACCGATACATGTCACATCAAGTTGATATACATTTGTATTGTGTTAAGTGAAAAAGCAGTGAATATATGAATGAGGCCAACAGTGAGCCTGGAAATATTTTTTTTAAAATTCAAGTGTCATTAAGATATAAAAAAAAATGTATTGTTCAGTAATTTGACAAGTTGACCTTATTTTACTGACATAACATTCAATCACCTTGTATATTTTCTTCTTCAACACCCAGGCTCTGCTCAATCTGGGCAGCTCTGACCCCAGCCTGAGGTCAGCAGCCTACAATCTACTGTGTGCCCTGACCCAGACCTTTGACCTCAAGATAGAAGGACAGCTCCTAGAGACAAACGGTATGTTCAACACACACGCCATACAAAGTGGAGAATTAAACTGAAACCATTAAAGGATTTTTTAAAGGGTAACATAACTCTCTGGTGAACTAACCTCATCAAGTAAATTTCAGTTCGCTGCCCTCCCTTTTTTAAAATTCTGAACTCTATTGATCTTATTGAATGTCAAGCCAAAAATAGACCTTGTGCCTCTATGCCAGTGGTTCTTAACCTGGCTTGGATCAAACCCCAGGGGTTCGTTGAGTCAGTCTCAGGGGTTTAGCAGGTCAAGACTTTCATCCGAATCAAAGGATTCATGATGACACACTCTGCTTGAGAAGGGTTCAGTTAATACACATTTGAGACTTGCGGGGTTCAGTCCCTCAAACAAGGTTAAGAACCACTGATACATGCACTTACTGATCACATTTTGTTGTTGGTGCTGATCCAGCTGGAAGATTGTAAACTTTGACTGTTGTTGACAGGTCTGTGCATCCCGGCCAACAACACCATCTTCATCAAGTCCATCAGCGAGAAGCTGTCCTCCAAGGAGCCGCACCTGACCCTGGAGTTTCTGGAGGAGTGCATCCAGGGCTTCGGTAACTCTAACATAGAGATGAAGCACTTGTGCCTGGAGTACATTACACCCTGGCTGCCCAATCTCACCAGGTACAAACAAGCAAAGTTTTAATTTAATCTCTCTCTGCTTCCATCAGGCTTTTTTTGTGTACATTCTTTACTTTAGATTTTGAGTGACCAACAAGATTTGCACCGTTTCAAATATCTAAAAAAAAAAACATTAGGTGCTGATATGTTAATACCCAGAGATAACCCGCCAAACAAAAGGGGCAAGGAAAAAAACATCCTATCAATATCAATTGCATTGATTTGCAATCTACCAAAGATATTACCTAGGTTTCTTAATCCTAGCATTAGGTTAACAGACCAACTGACATGTTGATTAGTGAATTACATATTTTCATTTTGTGTTTGTTTTCAAGACAACAGTTTTTTAGATTCAAAATTTAATTGCAGTACCTCAGTCTCTCTCTTTAGAACTCACACCAATAAGATTTGATGGATCCTATTTAATTTAAAATTTCTGCGCCACGCGCTCCTTTTAATTTTAGCCATGGACAGGGTCAGAGATCCTAATTATCTCACCCCCCTCCCCTTTCTTTTTTTTTTTGTCATTTGGCTTTATGTTCTGTCACTTATGTCTACAACATGTTGCCTAAAAGTTCTATCCTGTCCCTAACCTCTAATCTGTAACTTCTGTCTACAACATGTTGCCTAAAAGTTCTATCATGTCCCTAACCTCTGATCTGTCCATTGTCTACGACATGTTGTCTAAAAGTTCTATCCTGTCCCTAAATGAAAATGGAGAATCCGGAAATTAATGCACTTAAATTGGTCCTTTACATAATATGTTTGCCATTATTTAGTTTTGAAGCATAATGCAATGGTAGGCATGTTAGATGTTTTTTAAGTATTTTCAAAAGCAAAACTTTTTAGAACAATAAAGGTAAGCCTAATAAAGGCAAGAAATTAAAAAAGACATTTGCTATCGGTCTTATGGCCATTAATAAAATTGTTAAAAAAATAATATTAAAAAAACATTTCAAGGGGAGAGTAAAAAATACACCAGAAGAGGGATGCGCTTTAACATATATTGAAATGCTTGTGTGCAATTTAGCCTACAACTTTCCAAGGATTGTGTATAATTCAGTGGTAGCGCGCTCGACTGGCGTACCGATGGTCACGAGTTCGAATCCACGCGAAGGCGAGGATTTGTTCCCGGGGCCTGATGAGTCCCCGAGTCACCCAGCTCTAAATGGGTACCTAACTAGACAATAGTTAGGCGGCTGGGTAATGCGTGGAACCCTTATACCCGTGGCCTGTGACCGCTGCATCACTTGCCAACAGATCATCTGTCATGGTCTGTGGACGCAATTATCTTCTGCATAGAAGGAGCGTCTGTATATCTAAGATAAGACATTAAACCTATTTCACCTATCTCCTTGTTCACATTGAGAACCAAAAATTTAAGTGTTTTTTTTTTTTTAATTTTTAGTAATCCCTTGTCATTTAGAACTTCAGTTAATTAGGGAGAGTGAAAAGATAGCGGGAACCACGGTTAAGTGAAAAATAATTTCCAGAACATAGAAAAAAAATCTTTTCAATAAAGCCATGTATCTTTAAAAGTAATGAATTGAAATTGTGGCCCAGAGTTTGAAGGGTGGCAGTTAAATCAATGAGAGTAACCTCTAAACCCCAAGCTGTTCACTTATACCATCATTAGTAAAGCTAACTTCTTAGGTAATATGTTTCCTGGTGAACTAGTACACACCTAGTAGTGTCGAAAGGCTTTGTAGTTTTTAGTTGTTTTTTTTCCTTTATCTGTGTAGAAATTATATTAACATTTGTGTTGGTTTGTGTCTGTTTGTCTTTTAAACAAATGTAAACTAATTATTTAAGATTTATTCAAAAATTACATTTAATGTTCAAGAAAATTTATGATATTATTGGATTGTATTATTACAAAGCTGTTGTGACCTTTTTTCCCCTACAAATAATAAATTGAAGCTTCTTTCATGAGATGAGCAAATTTAATTTTTTTAAATATTGATCATTGTTGAATGTGAAACACTGTTTTCTTCTCTGTTAAGTTTTCTCAATGGTTGCGTAAATATGAAACATATTATATCAATTACTCAGTGGCTGCAAGTCTTAAAATAAAAGTTAGTTTTATGCTGTTTACAATTTTTGTTTTATTTCATTTATTTATTTTTAAAAAATTAAAATAAAATATTTTGTGTTTCTCAGTTAATGCTTTTGTTTTGAGAGCATACTGAAAATATTTATTCTGCTCAGACAATTGATAAAGTAAATCAATACAAAAATAATAACTTTTAGAGAATGTATTGTGAAGCTTCATCTGTTCACACCATTTTACTGGAAAAATGAACTTTTGCCTCCACAATCCGGTTATAAATAGTTCTTTTCTGATCCTGTCTCTCTAATCCTATTGGACTTGCTCAACTTAAAGAATTACCCTCTTTACCAAAAAGCAAGAATTTTATCTTTGCTTCTGGCCTCCAAGCTTCTGCCTTATGGAAAATGCAGCAAAGTTTCCTACCTACCTCTAATTTACCTGAACTCTAATGGGTGTTTTTGTCCTACACCAAAGCCCAGCCACTTGTGACAAGTTTCACATTTTTTATATATTCTTTGCTTTTATGATTTTTATGAAATATTAGAAAAGTCTACCTCAACAGACTTCTGCGCTAGCATTTCTTAATTTTAATAAATTTATATATTTACTGTCTTGTTTTTTCTTTGCAATTAACTTTAGACATCTATTTTTGTGTTGTTTCATGAAACCAACAGATAATTAATATGATCTTTATTTTTATTTTAAACTTTAACATTTCTGCTCAAAAATTGTATTTTTTCTACTTCCACTTTAGTTGTTGATTCATTAATCGTTGGGGATGATGTTGAAAAAAAAAAATATACAGGTTCAGTTTATGAAATCCTAGTCAATAATCCTCAATTTTAGTTTATATTAACTAAACATTTGTCTAGGAAACTTGTACCTTATTATTTCATGAAGAATCCGATATATTTTTTTACTTTTCTCAGATGGGATTCTTTCTTGTCTTTATTTTGAAATATAGATATAGAATAATACTGACTCAGTAAAATATAGATATAGAATAATACTGACACAGAAAAATATAGATATAGAATAATACTGACAATGAAAAATATAGATATAGAATAATACTGACACAGTAAAATATAGATATAGAATAATACTGACGCAGTAAAATATAGATATAGAGTAATACTGACACAGAAAAATATAGATATAGAATAATACTGACACAGTAAAATATAGATATAGAATAATACTGACGCAGAAAAATATAGATATAGAGTAATACTGACACAGAAAAATATAGATATAGAATAATACTGACACAGAAAAATATAGATATAGAATAATACTGACTCAGTAAAATATAGATATAGAATAATACTGACACTGAAAAATATAGATATAGAATAATACTGACACAGTAAAATATAGATATAGAATAATACTGACATAGTAAACAAAATGTAATATTACTCTCAGGTACTAACAGATACTAGTCATGTGTGCAGGTGGTGTGTTGCAACATGATTTTAACATTCAAATCAAATATAACAAAAAAACAACTCAAATTTTTCTCTATTTTGCATGAATGAAACGATAGTTCAAATTAAAGAAATACTGGATTAAAAAAACATTTTACTGGGTTGGAAAAAAAAACAACTAGGGAATTTCTGATGTTTCAATGATTTTGGCAAATGTGTACATTTTATAATTCCACTCAAATTAGGTGGATCTCCCAACCATGTCAGTACCAAGGCTGGGCCCAACATTTACGGTATGTTTCTTTTGTAAGAGTCCTATTTATCTTGTTGAAACTTGGACATGCCATAACCCCCCCCCCCCCATCTCACAGCACTGTAGTTCGGGCAAAGGGTTTTTTTTCATGCTGGTTATACAAATGGTGTGAACAGATTTCAGGGCATATAAAAACTAGCAGCAGCAGTTTGGCTCTGCAATCATTTCAGGTTGACACAATCATTTGAATGGGCCGGTTGCCATATCCATTTACAAAAATTTCAATGATAAATTTCAGTAAATGATTCTCAATTTCGCTCATATTTTTTATTATCCCCTGAACATTTTTTAAGCATCTATTCTTTAAAGAATATTTCTAAACTTCACTGCACCGCAAAATAAATTTAATTCTTTTAAATTTAGATGAAGAAATGGGTTCAACCTTATCTCAATGTGAATGGTGTTTTTGGTTCTTGTTATCCACTGCTTTTGCTTTATGGTTGAAATAGAACCAAAAAATCTTTTGGAGGGATTTTTAAAAAAAAATAAATGTAATAAACAATTCTTCCATGAAACATGACATATTCATAATTAATCCTGTATCTTGACTAAAATTCTTTCATCCAATGGGATATTCAATATGAAATATTTCTTACACAGGATTTCTGTTAATTTTACAAAACCAAAATATATTTCAAGTAAAATAATTGATTTGTATCAAATTTATCCACCTTAAATAGCATGAATGATTTTTCATTTTCAATACCAATTTTCTTCCTCACAGTTTTAAAAGTCCACTCTTTGTTTCATGAAATAAAGAAATCCTTTTGGTGGTTTCTGTTTATATATAATCCCTTTTCTCTTACTTGCTCTAAATTTCATGAAAGAAGCTGATGGTTTGATTCTCTTAAAAATTTATTTTTATTTTGATTTCTTTGGGTTCTTTCTCTTTTTTTTTCCCCCAGTCATTCTTTGGAGGAATTAGCAATAATATACAATGCTCAAGAACTTGAAGTGCTCGATATTATTTTTAACAGTTAAAATTCATAAAATAATTAATTTAAGATTGCTGCTAGATCATGATTATATCATAAATTAATTATCACTAAGATTACTAAGAGATCATGATTATTTCAAAATGTCCTTAAACCAATTTTTCCAAACAAAAAAAGAATGAAAGGAAAGTGACTTAAAATATTTATTGAGAGGATTTTCTGCAATATATAACTCTTAAAATCTCCATTATTTTGCACACAAATCATTAGAGCCTTTTTTTTTTTAAATTTTTAAATAAAATCTCCTTTATCCTTTGCACCCCTCACATTGGGGCTCTGATTGGGTTTTATTGAAGTTCAATTTTCTATGTTAATGGATAATAAATTAAAAATAAATTACTAATCATTAGATTGTTCCTTAGTTTAGCTTTGTGTCAAAAGTTTTGTGCATCTCAGTCCTACAAGAACCTAAAACTACTAAATCTTGGCTTTTTTATTTTTTTTTATTTTTTTTTTTAGTATGTTGTTGTTGTTGAGTGTTAGTTTTTCCTAATATTGTATAGCTATACCACCCTGTTCAAGCCCTAGGCTGTCAGCTTTTTTCGTTGATTTAAATAATATTTTGTCAAGCTTAGAATCTCCCGTAGCAAACACTAAATGAATGAACTGGAGTTGTAGTAAATGACATTTGTGCCAACATTTACCACCCATGGTTTCTGTGTTCAGGTTCTGCAAGCAGTCAGATGAGAACAAGCGCCAGAAGGTGGCCCTGATCTTAGACAAGCTCATCACAATGACCATTGAGGAGGTCGAGATGTATCCATCCATCCAGGCCAAGATCTGGGGAAACATTGGTCAAATTGGTGATCTGCTGGACATGGTGCTGGACAGTTTTATCAAGGTCAGACATGAGTTTCAACTAACACACAATTTTTAATGCGAACATGTTTTGAGACAAAAATCTTTTTTTTTTATGCTTTGTATATTAAATATTAAAATGGAATTAAAATAATATTAAAATTAATCAAATCTAAATCCATTTGATGGATTTTAATTTTTTCACAAACTAATTATTTTATCACTGGGGTCAACTCTAATACAATAAAAATCTAAATACCGGATAATTAACTTGAACAAACTCAAAATAAACAATAGTATTTATTTACTTTACAAGCTTTATGAAGGAAGAAATTTGATTCAGATTTATTCTTTCAAAATTAACATTGCAATAATGTAATTTTTAAAAGTAATTTGAATCCCCAAAGCCATCTTATTTTATCATTTCAATATAACAAATAGTTACCTATTATCTCAATTCTATCATATAACTAGTTTAATAAAAGTGAAAGTTAAATAGATTAAAAATAAAATTCGATATAGAATGTATATGCAGAACAAGACATAATAATAAACCATTTTTTTGTTAGCTATTGCTTTTAAATATAAATTATTTTGATAAATACAAGGTTTTAAATTAGAATCATTTTAATTTGTGTCATCTATTATTTCAGTTTTTTAAAATGAATCATTGCTGTGAACCATAATAGAAAAAACCCTTGGCTCTCACATGATTTGTCTATATAGTGATGAGAATGTTATTACCAAGTTAATTTCCTTGCCAACTCTGATTTGTTTTATGTATAGCGAAGTGTCACCGGTGGCCTGGGCTCCATCCAAGCAGAGATCATGGCAGACACGGCTGTGGCCCTGACCTCAGCCAATGTGCTGCTGGTCTCTCGCAAGGTCATTGGCAGGCTATGTCGGGTAAGCAGGTTGACCCTAGTCCCCCATGATTTAGTTAAGTTACAAGTGTTGTGTACTGGGTTCTGGATAATTTAAGACGAAGTCTCAACTCTTGTTCAATGGATAATTCAAGCCATTATTAAGTCAGCAATATAATTACAGCCACAGATTCAGGTACACAAAGGTATATTTCTAACAATGCCATTTACTCATAAGTGCATATTCTGACTACCACTCTAGATACTCGAGCACACCTTGATTGTGTACTAGATAATAGAGCTAACTGCTCTATCTCCAATGGCTAGTCCTAACTATCTTCTATGCACCTCTCTCTCTAGGTGTCTCTACTACTATGACCGTACTGTCGTATCTCCCCACACCCCACCATATGCAGCCCGAATGTCTTCCTTAATTTCATCATGCATGACTACAACTCCCATTTTATATCTAAGTGAACTCTTCTCCAGTCACTACTTGACCAGAGCTCATAACTATGTCACTACAATTATTCGCAGTGATTCTCATACCTTGACAAATAGGTCATAGGCAGGGTATGTCGGGTAAGGAGCTTGACCCTAGTCCCCCATGATTTAGTTAATTTACAACGTCATAGGCAGGCTGTGTCAGCTAGGAGGTCGACCGTGTTCCCCCATGATTTAGTTAAAAGTTGAAAAAAGTTTAGAGCATGAATTGATTATTACGGCTATTTATTAAAAGCCTTAAGTCAATTATTTATAGCTGTGTGTTGATTGCCACATGTCATTTAATGACAGCCATAAGTCCATTATTTATAGCTGTCTGATGAATGCCATATGTCATTTATTGAAAGGCCATATGTCATTTATTGACAGCAATAAGTCAATTATTATAGCTGTCTGTTGATTGCCATATGTCATTTATTGATAGCCTAGGTCAGGGATGCCCAAAGTCCGGCCCGCGGGCCAAAACCGGCCCGCAAAGCAATTTTTACTGGCCCGCGACCTCATCTGAAATAATTAATTAACTAACGTATTATTTTTTAGCAACATTAAATATAAGAAAAGTCAACAAGTTTTACCGTTTTGATAACGTCAAAGGATGGCAAAAGTCGATAACATTGTATTGTTTACCAATTACTAGACTTCAGTCTTAAAGACTGACAAGGGGAACAAATGTATTTGGTTCTGTTTGTTCTGCTGTCTGTGATGTTAAATAACCAAGTAAACGATATATTTATTTATTGCTGATGGCTATCGCCATGACTCGTGAGCACAGTTGACTAGCAAAACTTGTCTGTAACAAAGTCAGCTTAGTCAAGGCTGGCAAAGTTTTTAAACTTCACTGTATCATTCATAAAGAAGCTCTTGGTGCTAAACACCTTTCATGTGATCGTGTCCTTAAGCAAGTTATAAAGGATATGATCTCTATTTGCTCTAAAACCCTGTTTCACAGCCAGTTTTAGAAGAAACTTCTTGACATCCAGAGAGAATACAAAGATGTTATGTATGACAATGATATAAGATGGTTTAGTCGGGGGACAGCACTTCAGCGCGTCTACACATTAAAAAAGAAATTGGGCAGTACATGGAAGATAAGGAAAAAACATTTCCAGAACTATCTTATGCTGCTTGTCTTGCATAGTTTGCATTTTCGGTTGATGTGAAAAGACATATAAACCTTTTTAAACACAATTCTCCAAGGGCACAATGCAGTGGTAAGCCAATTATATTCACATATCAAGGACTTTGGGAACAAGCTGCAACTTTTTCAAAGGCAACTTTTCAAATGCAGCCTAATAAAACACATTTCCCCTCAGTGCAGGAAATCATGACAAGTTTACCAGAAAGAAGCTTCAATTGGCAAATGCATAGGTATGATGCAGATATCACATCCTTGGCTGATGAATTTCAAAGACGCTTTCATGACTTAATAACTATTGAAAAGATAAACATGGTTGTTTTTGTTAAATCTTCATATTTCTCTGTAGATTTTGATAATACTGCAGCAATCTGCAGCTGGAAATCATTGAACTGCAAACTGATGCTGAGTGTTGCAGCAGACAATTTCTTCTCTTTGACTTTTAGAGTAAGCTTCATGGTTTATTGAGAGATTAAAAGGAATTCGAACATTTGTTTTAAAAAAATGCTTAGCTTGTTTGGCTCGACATACTTGTGTAAGCAGACATTTTCAGTTAAGAACTTTAACAAGATATGTGTGAGGGCGAAATAAGTGACTCTCAACTACGTGATATCATGCGCATCAAAACCATGCAATTGAGCCTTACCTCACCTATTTACTGTATTCAAATATCTCAGTTACACCATTCACATTAAAATTTTACAATAAAAACTCACCATACTATGTCATTTTTATAATATTATTTTAATCCGGCCCGCGAATATCTTTGGATAAAGGAATATGGCCCGCCATGCAAAAAGTTTGGGCATCCCTGGCCTAGGTGGACTGCTTTTTACCTAAACAACATCTCAACATATCCCACAACTTGCCTTGATTTAAACAAACATGTTACACAATTTTCAAGGAGCGGAGTATAAACAAAATATCCAAACTTTTATGTGCACATCACAAGACAAACATTTGTAAACAATATAAGGAAAATGATGGTATTGTAGAAGGTAGCCTTTTCTGTGATGGTTTGTACAAGTAAACCTTTTCTGTGATGGTTTGTACAAGTTAGCCTTTTCTGTGATGGTATTGTACAAGTTAGCCTTTTCTGTGATGGTATTGTACAAGATAGCCTTTTCTGTGATGGTATCATACAAGTTAGTCTTTTCTATGAAGGTATCATACAAGTTAGCCTTTTCTGTGATGGTATCATACAAGTTAGCCTTTTCTGTGATTGTATCATACAAGTTAGCCTTTTCTGTGATGGTATCATAGAAGTTAGCCTTTTCTGTGATAGTATCATACAAGTTTGCCTTTTCTGTGATGGTATCATACAAGTTTGCCTTTTCTGTGAAGGTATCATAAAAGTTAGCCTTTTCTGTGATGGTATCATAGAAGTTTGCATTTTCTGTGATAGTATCGTGCAAGTTAGCCTTTTCTGTGATGGTATCTTACAAATTAGCCTTTTCTGTAATAGTATCATACAAGTTAGCCTTTTCTGTGATGGTATCTTACAAATTAGCCTTTTCTGTAATAGTATCATACAAGTTTGCCTTTTCTGTGATGGTATCATAAAAGTTAGCCTTTTCTGTGATGGTATCATACAAGTTAGCCTTTTCTGAGGTGGTATTGTACAAGTTAGCCTTTTCTGTAATAGTATCATACAAGTTAGCCTTTTCTGTGATGGTATCATACTAGTTAGCCTTTTCTGAGATGATATTGTACAAGTTAGCCTTTTCTGTAATAGTATCATACAAGTTAGCCTTTTCTGTAATAGTATCATACAAGTTAGCCTTTTCTGTAATAGTATCATACAAGTTAGTCTTTTCTGTAATAGTATCATACAAGTTAGCCTTTTCTGTAATAGTATCATACAAGTTTGCCTTTACTGTGATAGTATCGTACAAGTTAGCCTTTTCTCTAATAACCTTATTTCGTTCAGAAGTTGTTGGAGAAAACAGTCTACAAAAATTCAAGATACACAGAGGAAAGAAATAATAAATGAAAGCTAATTGACTGTTTAGTGTTGACTGTATAGTGTTGACTGTTTAGTGTTGACTGTTTAGTGTTGACCGTTTAGTGTTGACCGTTTAGTGTTGACCGTTTAGTGTTGACCGTTTAGTGTTGACCATTTAGTGTTGACCGTTTAGTGTTGACCATTTAGTGTTGACCGTTTAGTGTTGACCGTTTAGTGTTGACCGTTTAGTGTTGACCGTTTAGTGTTGACCGTTTAGTGTTGACCATTTAGTGTTGACCATTTAGTGTTGACCGTTTAGTGTTGACTGTTTAGTGTTGACTGTGTATTGTGTTAACTAGTGAACATCTTGCTTGCCCACAGCTCATAGACAAGACCTGTACATCTCCCACATTCACACTGGAGCAACATCTGATGTGGGACGACATCGCCATCCTCGCCAGATATCTGCTCATGTTGTCTTTCAATAACTCCCTAGATGGTAAGCCAGTCAAGTCATTGTACGTGTATGTAATGTCTTTCAATAACTTCCTGGGTGGTAAGCCAGTCAAGTCATTGTACGTGTATGTAATGTCTTTCAATAACTCCCTGGATGGCAAGCCAGTCAAGTCATTGTATGTGTATGTAATGTCTTTCAATAACTCCCTGGATGGCAAGCCAGTCAAGTCATTGTGCATGTATGTAATGTCTTTCAATAACTCCCTGGATGGCAAGCCAGTCAAGTCATTGTACGTGTATGTAAAAATGTAAAGCATCCAGATAAGAGAAGATTATTTTATTTGTTTGTCATGAATGTTCATATTGTTATGAATTTCTTTTAAATCTTATGTTCTTCTAGAGGCTGGGGAATTAAATACAAATCGTCACCATCGTCATTTCTTGTTCATGTTAATACTTAAAGTCTCATAAGGGTTTTCAATAAACTTCCCCCTAAGTCACGTAAGGATTTCCCGTAATACGATCAACCGGTTATGAAATTAAAAAATTTGCGAAAAATCCATTTATTTTATTATTGTCATACTGACTTCATTTTTTTAGGCTAAGAATGGTTATTTTACGCATCCAAAAGACCTTACTGAGTTTAAAATAATATTTACCTGTAGTTTAGTACTATTATTTTAGTAATAAAGTATAGCAAAAACGTATCTTTGAAAAAAAAAAGTTGAAACTACCAAAAAACATTGCGAATCGAGCGATAACACCAGCGCGGGCAACGGCCGCCATTGCCGGAAGTCGAATACATATTTTTTCAAGCATTGAAGTGTTTTTACTTTCCAAGATCTCATTTCTAACGAGAGTGGTATCTAGGGACGCATTATAACGATTTACGGATAGCGGGAAGAGACGCATTACAACGCTTTGCGACTTAAAGAGTTAAATAACAAATATACTGAACGTTTTTGCTTTCTTGTTCATGTTAAATAATAAACAAACTGAAAGTATTTTACCTTTTCTCCAGTGGCCAGCCATTTGCCATTCCTGTTCCATATAGTGACCTTGTTAGTATCCACTGGGCCCCTTTCACTCAGGGCCTCTACCCATGGGCTCGTCATCAACATCATCCACTCCCTCTGCACCTGCTCACAACTTCATTTCTCAGGTAAGTGCCATCTTCATTTATCTAGTAAGTGCCAACTTCATTTCTCAGGTAAGGGCTAATCTCATTTCTCAGGTAAGTGCCAACCTCATTTCTCAGGTAAGTGCCAACCTCATTTCTCAGAAAAGTGCCAACTTCATTTCTCAGGTAAGTGCCAACCTCATTTCTCAGGTAAGTGCCAACCTCATTTCTCAGGTAAGTGCCAACCTCTTAGAGACTAAAAGCTGTGAGGGGAAAGTATTTGATATTGTAATAATAATAATTTGGTCATTTATTTAGTGCAGTACCCCAGCAAGTAACTGGGCTCACAGCACTTTACATTTAATTATTAACAAACATAATTATCAATTCATTCAATATAAAACATTCTTATCCAAAAACAACATATAATGAAATTTTGGGGCATATAAACTACATTTATCTTTAAAAGAAATGTAAAAAAAATTAAAAGTAAAGTTTGAAGAGATGTGATTTTTGTGCAGTCTTGAAGGCATGTGCCAGTAGTTGGATCCAAAGTCTAAGAAGATTCCAAAGTGTAGAAGCTTACAAGACCATTTGATTGTTAACCATCCCATTTTTTTGTTTCCTCCGCCTTCCAAAAGAGAGCACTCTCCAAGTCCTGAAGCTGAGTCTTGCAGAGTTCTCCCTCCCCAAGTTCTACCAGCTGTTTGGCATCAGCACTGTCAAGTCTGCGGCCGTCAGCGCCTTCAGGACCAGCTTCAGGCCCGGGGACCGGTCGTTCACCATGTCCCCGCCTGAGAATGAGAAGATGCCCCTCAGCTCACTGGAGGCCATTGCTGATGCCCTGCTGGAGATCATGGAGGTGAGACACAGACACCGGACGTTTTATACAAAGTTTTTTATGTTTCAATAGGGTTAAATTAATTGTAGACACAAACATTTGCGCTTGCATATTTTTTTAAAAAGCAAATGTTATTTATCTCCGTATTCTTGATGAATGTCTTTCTATGTCTCGGTCTGTCTCTCTCTCTTTTTCTGTCCATCTATCGCTCTCTATCTCTAATACTGTCCATTTCTCTCTTTCTCACTCTCTCTATTTCAGTCCATCTCTCTCTCTATTTCTGTCCATCTTTCTCTCTCTCTCTCTCTATTTCTTTTCATCTCTCTCTCTATTTCTATTTAAACAGGATATCAATTTATAAAGTATGTTTTATCTTACACAAAGACAAGTTAAGTCTGTCAAATATCTGTCTTGGTGACTGTCCTTGTGTGTTACAGTAAGTCTGTCAAATATCTGTCTTGGTGACTGTCCTTTTGTGTTACAGTAAGTCTGTCAAATATCTGTCTTGGTGACTGTCCTTGTGTGTTACAGTAAGTCTGTCAAATATCTGTCTTGGTGACTGTGCTTGTGTGTTACAGTAAGTCTGTCAAATATCTGTCTTGGTGACTGTCCTTGTGTGTTACAGTAAGTCTGTCAAATATCTGTCTTGGTGACTGTGCTTGTGTGTTACAGTAAGTCTTAAAGTAACATACATAATTTAAGCACTCGGTTATGGATTCATTTCCAGGCTTGTATGAAAGACATTCCAAACTGTGACTGGCTTCAGCAGTGGACAGACTTAGCCAGAAGGTCAGCATTTTTATCAGCACTTGCGCCATTTTAAAAATAACATAGGGGCAAACACTTGTACATGCTGCGTATTACTTTGAGTGAGACTGCTATCAGACTTATAGATCAATAAATATATATGTTGATAAAACAGGGTCTGTATAGGCCTGACAAGACATCACTAAGTTGTTGTGTGACATCTTGTCAGGTTTTAACAAATATATTTATTTGTGTTCATTTGTAAAATTCTTATGGGAGGCTCACAAAAATTTTTTCATGGTTGGGTTTTTGGTGGGGGGTTTTTGTGTGGTATGGTGGAAGCCGATGGTTAAGTATAACCCCCTGGTCAGCATCTGCTTGTTTATGCCATAATTTGTACACAAACGACTTGTATGATTAAAACAAAACAAAACTTTATTCATGGACAATGACACTAGTAAACGTTTAGGCAAATCCCTTTATTTTTGAAATATTTATTGTAGTCCCATTCAGAGGGGAGGATGGGGGTGTTGCTACACTCTAACCATTGTTAAAGAAAGGCCCTATCATGACCCCATTTACTCAAACGCTTTCCCTGCCCTCTAGATTCGCCTTCCAGTACAACCCGGCCCTGCAGCCTCGGGCTATCATCGTCTTTGGCTGCATCAGCAAGACTGTCATTGATTCCGAGGTCAAGCAGCTGCTCAAAATTATGATGAAGGTCAGGGACATTTTTGTGAGTACTTGCTTAGTGTTCCACCCTTTTGGCTTAGTAGGAAGTAAACTTTTGGTGTCACACCCTTGCTTTGGTGTTCTTGCATGTCAATTGACCTATACAACATTGTACTGTAAGCAGATTTGTTTGTACCAAGGGAGGTTAACAACAACAATATAAAAAAAAACATTCATTGCAATAGTTTTTGCTATACCAATTTTATCACAAAGAGGTTAAAGAATACATGCATTATTTTAATTAATTTTGGTTTTTAACACAATTTCCCATGGGATAAATTACGTTATATATTTGAAATGTCTGTCGAGCTTGCACATGCAACTCCCCCTGAACCATACGAGATTGAGGGTTTGGATCTTTTGTTGCAAATATGCTAAAGAGATCGCAAGGATGTGCAACGGCAAAAAAATACCGAAAGGTTTACTGGATTACCTGGAAAATCCTAAAAATCATCAGTATTTCGTCAATTTTCGCCAACCATAACATCTATTGGGTTGAAATAAACGCCAAACGATATCTAATATTATTAAGAACAATGTTGAAGACGGAATTTTTGAATAATGTCTGTTTTCTAGACTCCAGTAATTTTAGCAGCAATTTTGGAAAACAATTGTTTTGTTTAGTTTCAAAATTATTGATTTTAAATTACATTGAATTTCATCTAGAATGATAGTAAATGGGGTTTTCCTGCTTTTGTGAATGCTTATTTTAGATTGCTGCAAGGTGCTCATTATATTGACACATTCTTTGTGTGATGTAGTGTGAGGGGATATGATGTCACATTGTATTTACTTTCAGAATTACTTATTTGAATCACTTTTAATGTAATCTGTAATGGTTTCTCTTGAATAAAAAAAATCAGAATTCTTTTTTTCACAATTGCGTTTAAATACTCATTCCAGTTTTTATTATATGTTTTACCATACCATCATTTGAGTATCAGAAATAGTGAAGAATAAACTATAGATCCTTTTATTTTTCTTATTTAGCTACTAAAAAAGCTAGATTTATTTAGTACTTTTAAATTATTATTAAAATTTGTTTTCATTCAATGTGCATGTGAAATAGATGTATTATCACTTCTCTCTCACCCAACTATAGTCAATGAATGTATTATCACTTCTCTCTCACCCAACTATAGTCAATGGATGTATTATCACTTCTCTCTCACCCAACTATAGTCAATGAATGTATTATCACATCTCTCTTACCCAACTATTGTCAGATGTATTATCACATCTCTCTTACCCAACTATTGTCAATAGATGTATTTTCACTTCTCTCTTACCCAACTATAGTCAATGAATGTATTATCACTTCTCTCTTACCCAACTATAGTCAATGAATGTATTATCACTTCTCTCTCACCCAACTATTGTCAATGAATGTATTATCACTTCTCTCTTACCCAACTATTGTCAATGAATGTATTATCACTTCTCTCTCACCCAACTATAGTCAATGAATGTATTATCACTTCTCTCTTACCCAACTATTGTCAATGAATGTATTATCACTTCTCTCTCACCCAACTATTGTCAGATGTATTATCACTTCTCTCTCACCCAACTATTGTCAGATGTATTATCACTTCTCTCTCACCCAACTATAGTCAATGGATGTATTATCACTTCTCTCTTACCCAACTATAGTCAATGAATGTATTATCACTTCTCTCTTACCCAACTATTGTCAATAGATGTATTATCACTTCTCTCTCACCCAACTATAGTCAATGGATGTATTATCACTTCTCTCTTACCCAACTATTGTCAATGGATGTATTATCACTTCTCTCTTACCCAACCACCTTTGATATTGCCCATTTTTACCCTTTTTAGCCAGCAAATAAAAATTATTCTGGCACAAGATAAAATATATTAAATACTTATATCTTTTTAAATTGACTTTCCACTTCAACTATCAAACATTTCTCTGACTGATTAATGTAGCTGATGTTTACCATCCATATCATTACATGTTTTGTTTAATTAGGATAAAATGATTTAAATAAAGGCATTAATAAATATTTGTGGTACTATTTTATGTCAAGAGCTGAGAGCGCAGCTGCCAGCTGTGCCACGTAAATCCTCAAATTATGATCATTACATCAAACTCTCTAGTATTTGATATTATATTATGACTGGTTATTGTGCTCTCTGCTGTCATTCAAACTGAATGGGATCTTTGTACATCTTCCAGGCCCTGGAGTCCTACATGGATCTGACCCTCATAGAGGCAGTGGTCATGTGTTTGACCAGACTACAACCCATGTTAAAACCTGTAAGTGTGTGTGTGGGGTGGGGGGTCAACCGAAAAGGAAGGCTTATGTAATGTTATCATCATGCCCAAAACAACATAAAATAGATCTCAGGGATTAAAAATATTGCAAACGTTTGACATAATATAATTGGTGAGTTTCTTGGTGTGCCCAGCATCCACATTCATGGACAGCTTTAAGCTGACAAAGGTTTTCTGCACAAGTTGACTTCATGCATACCTTGTAAATTACTTCATTGCAGTGTAAGCAATGTTTTTGATTGTTCAGAAATTAAGTAGATTTACTTGTAACAGTATTGGAAGGTAAGTTTTAAGTTACAATTTTTAATTTTTTTAAAAACTTTATCATGCACAATAAATTAAAGGAGAGAAGTCACTTCATTCAAATAATATTCCTCTTAGAAATTTCATCTTACTCTGAGCTTCACACATCGTGCATTTTAACTCTTATGTTGAATATATAGTCCAACATATTTCCTAGAGAGAGAAAAAGCCATCATTAAATAATTGTCCCATTGAAATCCCTCCACTACTGATTTGCTCCTGTCTTCCCCCAGGAGTCTCCCATTCACAAGTTTTTATTCTGGGTGGCCATCTCGGTCCTGCAGCTGGATGAGGTTTCTCTGTACGCTGCCGGGCTCGGGCTCCTGGAGCAGAACTTACACACCCTGGACAACACAGGCCTGTTTGAACACAAGGTGAGTCATGGGTCACTTGTCACGACTCATCGCCTGGGCTTGTTCCTGGAAGTAGACCAAAACTCTCTTGTCTTTTCCACACCTTGTCTGGTTTGTTTGGTTTTTTTTTTAGGTTTTAAAAAATATTTTTTTCTTTACATTTTTTGTTGAAATTTGAAATTAAAAAGATATTGTCAAAGAATGCAACAGAAAATGTAAATAAACTTTATACATATGTACAGTCGAAACCGCTTAAGTCGACGGCGTTGGGGTATGAAAAATGGCATCGACATAACCGATGATCGAGTTAAAGCGAAAACCAATATGGTGGCAAAATATTAACATGCGCTTGAAATTTCTTTATGTACGTGTTGTGCGTTAATTAGTGATGGACGATTAATCAGAATCGCATCGGAATATCGGGACCCTATTTCTTCACTCTTTCTTAAGGTTGTTAAGACCGTTCGTTTTTAAAGACCGTTTAAGTTTAAATATAACGCCGTTTTGCGGTGATTCCCAGATTGAGCGATACTGTGCCTTCGAAGCCACTTGCTTGATTTTCCTTACAAGCTACACAAATAAGTAACCTACACATCCCCTCATTGTCCCCGAACCATTCTCTTCCTAATCATCTTCTTTGGGTCCGTCCCCTCAGTTTACAATGGACTCAGAATGGTCTATCGTGACCTATATGTGACTCATGACAAAGCGAACTCTTCTCTATATAAACGTACACAAATAAATTAGGTACTCCTTTTGAACTTTTGAACCTTCAACTTTGACATATTTTAATTAATTCTAACCAATAGTTAAATGGCTTTTGCACACGGCCACTTCTTATGAATGAAACAATGAGAACAAAGCAGTAGTACAGTACATGTAATAGTCAAAATGAGGTTGAAGGATGAATGGTTGCCAATGACAACAAGTCTGCACACGGTACATTTTATTATTCCATACGATCCCTTCCCTTGGTTATAAAAAAATCATGCTAACATTTTCAAAAGCTGGCGATTGGTCATGGGGATCGAGATAACCAATGTTAAGTGGCAAATTTGACCCTTTTTTGTGCTCGTGTTATGAGGTTTCGGCGACTTAAAAAAATCGAATAAAACGACGAGAAAATGCTAAGACAAAGAGAGAATTTGGCAGTTCCAATAAAAAACGTCTACATAATAGGGTGGTCGAGCTAACCGAGCTCGAGGTAAGTGGGTTCGACTGTATATATATTTTAGGAGCTCTTCTAATTTATAGTAAAAAAAGTAGCTATTATATGACTCGCTGTTCAAAGTCAACTTTTTGAAGCTATTTCCAAAAGGAGTTAAGCATCCTGACTCAAAAAGAAACTTTTAAATCTTGAATACATTTGTGTTGAGATGTGCAAGCTATTTATTTATTTAGTTGACTTGTAGACTTAATCAACATATAGGGTTCTTAAGTGTAACTTTGACAAACCTGAGCATTTAGAATTTCATCCCATTCTGTGCCATTACATTTATTATTTCATGCCTATTCCGACACGACTCTTTCTCCTCAATGATTATATTATGGGGGTGTGTCAGATGTTTAATGAAAAATTCCCTATCTTGACCACACCAGTCTCTGGAGCGTGTGATGATGAGTGCCAGGGACCCCCTGGAGTGGCACTTCAAACAGCTGGACCACGACATGGGCCTGAGCTTTCAGACAAACTTCAACTTCGCCCTTGTGGGGCACCTGCTCAAAGGTAGGGCTTCCCCCCATTAACTTATAAGAGTAGTTGCCCTTGTGTTTTAAATAAATTTAGGTCTTTTAATTTTTAAAATTAACTGATCTTAAAAGTTCTTTTAGCACAGATCCCATCGTATCTATTACAGATGCTCCCATCGTATCTATTACAGATGCTCCCATCGTATCTATTACAGATGCTCCCATATTTCTTTTAATTTTTTGTTAAACTTTGATATTGACCTGAGAGTAAATATTTGCACCTTTCACTGAGCTTCTATTATTTGACCAGAAAATTCAACCTCCCTCCCCACACACACTATCTTATTCTCACACCCAATACACACATAAAACTAAGGCCTGTGTGGACCCTTATTAATATGTTGTTTTTTATTTGAAGGTTTCCGCCATCCTGCCCCTACAACAGTCTCCCGCACCATCCGTGTACTACATCAGCTGTTGAGCATCACCGTCAAACCAATCAATAGGGACAAGTTTGAGGTCACATCGCAGACTGTTGCATACTTGGCAGGTCAGACTTAATCTCCAAATTTCCTTTAGTAATTGCTAAACAATGTAAAACGGGGTCTTATATATATTTTATATATATACATGAACAATGTCAAAGGGGGTTTAATATATATAGATACATACTAAGGCTGTTATCGCTTAATTTAAATTTAATTGTTAACTTTTGAAAAATTACTGAATAATTAATCGATAATTTTGATTTAAGCTGAAAATAAGATGTTTGACGTCATTATACTGAAAATTTCTAAAAATGGCCATAGCTTAAGTATTTAATAAAAAAAATAATTATTTTTAGGAGATATATTTAAATATAAGAAGTTCAATTTAATGTCAAAGAATTTAAATTTTGTTATTGTTAATTAAAAGTAAAAGCAATGTTTTTTTAATATTATTTCCTTACAAAAACTGCTTATTTTAAAGTTTACACTTTAAAAATCTTTTTTTTTAATGGAGAAGTTTGTACAAAAAAAAAAAAAACTATTTTTAATTATTAACAATTAACTGTTTATTAAAAAATTGAAAAAAATGTTTAAAATATTTTCTTTAATTTAATTTTCTATTATATCGATTAAAATAATTTTAATCGATAATTTTTTTACAGATTAATCGAGAAATTAATAGTTAATTTCCGCAGCCCTAATACATACACATAAAAACAAACAGTGCTTGTCATTGTACTATTCATATACCCAGTAAGGTGACTAGCATTTCTCAAAGCCCTGCACCCATTTTAAATTAAGCTTGATTCACTTTTAAAAGATCTTGTATCCGCATTTTCTCAGTCAAATCAACAAAGTTATACTAATAGATGTTCATTAAGCTGTTTTAAAATTCATCTCGGTAAACTCCTGATAAAAGTTTTGTTCTAACAACTCTGCAATACCCTATTTACTGATCTCTTCCAGCTCACAGCATTTAGTTTCAATATCTGAAGAGGCTAATTTTGTCTTTCAACTCACACCATTAAGTTTCAGTATCTGAAGAGGCTAATTTTGTCTTTCAACTCACACCATTAAGTTTCAGTATCTGAAGAGGCTAATTTTGTCTTTCATATCACAGCATTAGTTTCAGTATCTGAAGAAGTGAGGAGTCGTTGCCACCTGAAGCACCGTACACCAAACTACCTGAGCGACTCACCCTCTAGCGAGAGCGTCAGTTCAGATATCGCCAGTCAAGGGCAGTCGCCCTCACCATCACTGCCCACATCAACGTCTACGTCGGGTGTCTCCACACCCATCACTCACCCCGCCCCTGCCCAGGTGAGGGGATGCTGGGATACGAAATAACTTAATTTGTACAGTCAAACAAAACGCATCATTTTGCCCCCAAAAAATGCATGAACTTAAACAAATGCTCAAATACTCTATTGGGGCGCCTTGTAAAAATTGTGGGCATTTATTAAACACCATTTCGACATATGAAGACTAACTTATAAAATGTTTAAGCTATTCATTTATACTTTTCTTTTCTTTTGCTTTTTAAGGAAATTATTTGCTTGATCCTCTTGTATTTCTAGCTAATTTTGTACATTAACATTTTGGCAATATTTGGTAGAATAAATCCTGCTTTAAAATTTCCGATGTAAATTAGATGTTAAATCAAATTCTTTATAAGTTATATAATGTAATGGGTAAACTTCAAAAGGCAGACTTAAAAATTATCTAAACTAAATTTAAATTATTTTATGTTTTAAAATAAATTAATTCATTTATTACCATTAGCTTTTTACAAAAATGATTTCACTGAGATAAAATGATATTTGATCAAATAGCATGTTCACACTTGTTTGTCTTCTCATCAGACAAGGCGCCAGAAAAGCTTTGATGTACTCGACCAAAATGCTCTGGCTGCAGCTAGACAGCAGCAACAGCAACCCCAGCAGCAGACTCAGCAACAGCAGCAGCCGAAAATGGGGGGCTGGGAAGTTGCAGAACAGAACGGCGCCCCTCCCGGTACAGGCGGCTTGAGTCCCCAGAGAGTTCAAAGGTCACTGCAGCCTGCCTCCAGCCAGGTGGGTGAGGTAATGAACTTTTTAATTTCTTTTTTTTTATTTAATATATTTTTGTGTGTTTCTTTGAGCTAAATCATCCTCTTTTTGGTTTAGATGGGTGTAGTGTCAAGACTTGTATTACTGGCCTTGTCTCACAAAGTTGAGCAAAAATTTATATAAAAGAATCACTAAAAAGTTTAACACTCTGACAGTTATGACAGAGAGCAGACAGTTCTCTGCTTTCAAAATTAATTTATAATATTAAAAAAATGTAGCTTATAAAAGGTCATTACATGTTTTATTTCGGTTATGAAAGTTTAACTTTGAAAGGATTGATAATTATGTGTTTTGTTAATTTTATTTGAAATGCTGTGAGCCCAGTTTCTTGTTGGGATACTGCGCTATATAAATTATCAAATTATTATCATTATGTTGACCATGTACAGATGTGTTCAACTCTAATTGTGCGGTTGAATAATATTAATATTCAATTGACACTAACTACGTTGCAGATATTAAAGCTTAATGCCCCAAAGCGTGGTAACACACACCTCATCTGTAATGTCAAAGTGCGGTAATGCGCGTCTCCATAGAACTCTCTTTAGAAACAAAAACACAGAAAGTAAATACTCTACAGTGCGTGAAAGATGATGTATTTGACTTCCGGCAATGGCGGCTGTTTTCCTCACTAGCGTTATCGCTCAAGTCGCAAAGTTTTTTGTGGTTTTTAAGTTTTTTAGTTGTTTTTTTTGAAAATGCAATTTTGCTATACTTTATTATAAAAATAATAATTCTAAACAACGGTTAAAAATAGTTTTAAAGTCAAGACGGTCTTTGGTTATGTAAAATAATTATTCTTATTTTTAAAAATGAAGTCAGTATGACTATAATAAAATAAATACATTTTACGCAATTTTTTTAAATTTCATAACCAGTTGATTGCAATATGGGGATTCCTTACGGGATTGAGGTGGATGTTTTGCGAAAACCTTGTGGGGCATAAAACGTTAAAAGCAATTAGTACCATCAAGAGATGTGCTCATAACCCTCCAGTTCTCAAATAACCCTCCAGTTCTCAAATAACCCTCCAGTTCTCAAATAACCCTCCAGTTCTCAAATAACCCTCCAGTTCTCACTGTTCATTTTTTAATTCTTTTTTTTTTTACCCTCCCAGCCCCAGCTGTCCAGCAACAATTCCAAGTGGCGCAGCCTGGACATTGAACCAGCCAGCTCTGTCCGCCCTCCGCTGTCACAAACCCGCAGCTCGTCCATGCCCATACCGGGCAAGAAGATCATGGACCCCTCGAAATCATCGCTCCCCCCGCCACGGAGCGGTCGTAGCTCTGTGTCTAATGAGAACAACGTCCTCCTGGACCCTGACGTCCTGACAGACTACCCGACCCAGACTTTGGTACTGACTGTCCTGGTGGGTTTTTGATATCTTAACAAATTTAAGCAATAAGGGGCGTTGTTCTGTTTAGACAAGAATAATAGCCATCAGCCGTGAAACTTGATTTCATTCAAAGACAATCCTTTTTCTTTGTGACCAAGAAGTATAAAGATTTGTTCATTGGCAAAGCTTTTCACAGAACTTAAATACTAAAAGACACAAAGATAGGTTGTTTTTTTTTTTTTGCATTTTTTTAAAAAGTGTGATGGTTAAGCATATTTCCATACTCTAGGTCACGGGTCTTCAAACTACATCCCGAGGACCAGATGCGGCCCACAAGGCCCTCTCATCTGGCCCCTGGAGACCTTTTAATCTCCAAAAGATTCTATTTTTACCTGTAGTTTACCACAATACTTTAGTAGTTGGGGGTTAGTAGTCGGCCCCCAAACTGCTGTTTGACAGTTAATACGGTCCTTGGCAGGAAAAGTTTGGAGACCCCTGCTCTAGGTGCTAATAGTCAACAAAAATGATTATACTTAACATATAAACTGAGTAATGTTCAAATATAACAGTATTACCAGAAATGTTTAGAAAATCAACCACAACAAAATGGTACTGCGCACAGAAATCTCATAATTCTATTAGCAATGGCCTTTGACTATTTCTAAAGATTAATTTGGTCATTAAATGTAAACCTTAATATTTTTGTCCTGCCATAAAAAAAAAAAAACGCAGTTTGAGGGTGTGTTTAAACTGTGAAACTGTCACTATTGTACACCAATACAAACACAAAAAAAACATCAACACTGAAACATAAAATTTATTGATCTAATTATAAGCATGATGCTGTGCTGTTTTGTACAATGAAGTAAACAAACAGCTAACCTGTCCTGATTGTTGATTGTTTTGCAGGCTACTCTGGTTCGTAACACAACAGATGAAAATGAGGCTAGGATACTGTATGAGTATTTGGCTGAAGCTTCAGTTGTGTTTCCAAAAGTGTTCCCTGTCATGTAAGTTTCACCTGTCATGTGTCACCTTTCATGTAAGTGTCACCTGTCATGTAAGTGTTTTCCCTGTTATGTAAGTGTCCCCTGTCATGTAAGTTTCACCTGTCATGTGTCACCTGCCATGTAAGTGTTCCCTGTAATGTAAGTGTTCCCTGTCATGCTAGTGTCACCTTTTATGTGAGTGCCCCTGTCATGTAAGTTTCACCTGTCATGTGTCACCTGTCATGTAAGTGTCACCTGTCATGCTAGTGTCACCTGTCATGTAAGTGTCACCTGTCATGCAAGTAGCTCATCTTTCAATCTGTTACAGTGACACATTCTGCTCATGCCTTTAACACTTCATACCACCTCTTCTCCTTCTATTTATAAAAGCCCAAAATCTATCATCTAATTTATCATAATTGGTCCTGTCAAAATAGTATTTGGATATATCTTGAAGATGGTGGGTTTTTTAATAAAGACAAAAGCACTTTTTAAAAATGTATGTACTAGAACATCACTAGCACTAATCAAGTACCACACAACTTAAATTTGGAGGTTTTTTTGTTCCTATGGTAAATATGTGTAAAAAATAATATATATATATATATATACACACACACAAATATATACACATACCTGCTTTGGAATAAGTCCAACTTGGTTTACGTCCTATTCGGGAGCAAAAAATTATGCTTGGTATGCAACCTTTGTCTGTAATACTACCCTCTAGAACTTGTATGAGTCAAAGTGACACATTGGGTGTGTGTGACTGGTCTGAGTCAAAGTGACACATTGGGCGTGTGTGACTGGTCTGAATCACAACACTTTGTGATATTCTTGTATACCTTTCATTTTTGTTAGTACCATGTATTGTTACCATACAGTGAACCACCCATGCAATAACTGAATTTTCTTGCGTTTTTCTTGTAATTTTTCAGTAAATTGGCTAATTTTGAGTTCTTGACAAGTTAATGAGAGGAGCCAAGCAACGGAAAAAAATGTTAAGCGTATTATATGCCAATAACAAATATGATTTTTTTTGCATGGGAATGGATTTATCCATTTCCCTTTATTTCTTATGGGAAAAATATGTTTGGTATGTACAAGGGTCTGGAACAGTTTGGTATAAGTACAAGGGTATGGAACAGTTTGGTATAAGTACAAGGGTATGGAACAGTTTGGTATAAGTACAAGGGTCTGGAACAGTTTGGTATAAGTACAAGGGTCTGGAACAGTTTGGTATAAGTACAAGGGTCTGGAACAGTTTGGTATGTACAAGGGTCTGGAACAGTTTGGTATAAGTACAAGGGTCTGGAACAGTTTGGTATAAGTACAAGGGTCTGGAACGGTTTGGTATAAGTACAAGGGTCTGGAACAGTTTGGTATGTACAAGGGTCTGGAACAGTTTGATATAAGTACAAGGGTATGGAACAGTTTGGTATAAGTACAAGGGTCTGGAACAGTTTGGTATAAGTACAAGGGTCTGGAACAGATTCTGGAGGTTTACCGAGGTACCACTGAATACATATGAATATACTCAAACCTATCTCACTTTGTTATTTTGTGCTGACTTTGATTTTTTGGTTCCCCTACCCAACAGCCACAGTCTCCTGGATGCCAAGATCATCAACGTCCTGTCCCTGTGCCACGACCAGGCCATACTGAACGCCGTCCAGAGCATCATACAGAACATGATCGCCTGTGATGATGTCTCCCAGCAACAGCAGCTCTCCTACTTACAAAGTAAGGAGGGGGTGAATATATGTTGATTTTTTTAATACTCCTTTCTGTTTGAGATTTACAGTCTTATCTATTAGAGACGCTCCTTCTTTACAGGAGATTATTGCATCCTATGCTTATCCTATGTTTAAGCCTAGTCTTGCATTTTTACTAGAGCTCTAAATGTTGATAGAATGTCGCTTTTCCTAGTTTCACCAGCAACTCATTCCACGTCTTAATTTTGGGTGGGAAGAACGAGAATTTATGTTTGTTTTTGCATACGGAATAAGAAAATTGTTTTTTACCCCTATGTCTATCTGAGGGTTGTTTTAAATTATCATTGTGTTGTATTTCCAAATTAGAATTAATTGCCTTACGTATTATTACTAGTTTAATCTTTATTCTTACATCTTTAAGTGTTTCAATTTTTATTATTGTTCATTTTGAAACCTCATCAGAGTTATGCATTTATCAACATCATCAAACTGGATTTGATTTCAGATTATTTAAGAACATGTTTATGCAATTTTTCAATGAAGTACATGCTTACCAGCATTCCTACAATTACAGAGCATATTTATAAAATACAAAACAATGATAAACAACAACAATTAAAGCGTACATATATAAAATATACAACAATTATAAACAACAATTACACAGTATATATGGATAGCAGCATTGATTGTATCTTGTATCTCTTTAAAGGTATCGGATTCGGGGGTCTCTGGAGGTTCGCTGGCACTTTCTCCAAATCCACCGGCAGCTCGGACACGGCGGAGCTCTTTGTCAACTGCCTGGAGAAGGCCATGATGGTCGAGTCCTGTCTCCCCGGTGACGACCTTGACATCCTGAACCCCTACCCCAGCAGCCTGGGCATCTGCTCCAACCTCAACCTGTCCAGTTCCATGTCCAGCTTGAGCGTCGGCTCCATGCACTCCCCGACAGACAAGGACAACCTGGAGAAGGGCGGGGCCAACGGGGGCCGCACACGGCACAGCTCCGCCACCTTGGCTGGGAGCAAGCCCCGCGGCGGGAGCTTCAAGCAGAAAGAGAAGAAGAAAATCATTGACGTGGACTGACTAGGGCTGATGACCCCCTACAAGCCCTAGATCACACGTTGGGGGCTTGGGGGGTGGATAGCGAATATGTGTGAAGGTCAGACAGTGTTTGCCCAGGGCTTATCAGTGGGCTTACAGTGGCTGTCTTTGTGAATTCAGCAGACAATATTATCCCAGGACTTAATCATTGGGTGTTATTATTTTTACATTGACCATATATGTGGATTGAGATTGGCAAAGAGATAACTGAAGTGTTAGATAAACATTGACACTAGATAAATCATTTTTTTAACAATCAAAGTGATATTTATTATTTTCGTTTCTTGCCGTTTACTTACTTAACTTGCCTGATCCTGTTCTAAGGGTGGATGGGAGGGTGGACAGAAGGGCGCAAAAATGGTTAAAGTTAAATGTTGCCAGATAATTTTCAGTTAAGGAATTTAGAAGAAGAAAAAAATCAATTGACAAAGAGCATAAATATGTCATGTATACTTGATGACCACTTATAGCCCACATAAACATAGAGCTAGTCTGTTTACTCTTGATTTGCCGCTAGGTCTGTTACGTTCACGTTGCTTCTTGTTTCTAGGACAGTCCAGTAAGGTTAAAATGAAGTTTGTGCTAAATAATTAGTCGATAACTTTATAGATGCGGGCTGTTGCTGAGATTATAAGGGCTATTTCACTTTGACCCTGAGCACCTCTGCAAGACGAGTGGCAGTGCGCTCGACTGGCGTACTGATGGTCACGGGTTTGAATCCATGTGAAGACAAGTATTTGTTCCCGGTGCCTAGGGCCTCCCTGAGTCACCCAGTTCCGAATGGGTACCTAACACTAGTTAGGCAGCTGGGTAATGTGTGGAACCCTCGTAGCCGTGACCTGTGAATGCTGCATCACTTGCCAACAGATCATCCATTATGGTCTGTGGACGCAATTATCTTCTGTATAGAAGGAGCGTCTGTTATAGATAAAATAAAATGAAAATCTGTGATGGTTAAAAAACATTATTTTGTTTAACGTTTTGGCTTTGGCCATCCTTTTGAATGACTTGTCTCATATGTCAAATTTTGATGTTGAAATGACACGTACCAACAGGTGAGATGTCCTTGTGATCCATTGTTGATGTTGTCACCTGGCAGGTTGCCATACGGATATACGGCTGGCTAGCCTTGATGTTATATAACAGAATGCCCCTTTTGCTTTCGTTTTTTTTTTCTCTCTCTCAATTTCTTAACGTGCTGATTTCGGGTTTGTTGTCCCTGTCTAAAAATTGTAAGCCTTGCACTTTAAGGCTTTGTGGGGTAAGAGGTGTTACTTTGTAATTTCAACTGAAGCTGCTTGATATTTTGTGTAAGCTTTTTATGTTTCCTGCAGATTTTACCGCATCTGTAAACAAATGAATACAGTTTATTGTTTAAAGGATTGTACATATAGATTTATATATAACTGTGTATATAGAAACATTATTATCTCAACAGGTGTCCTGTACAGAAATGATAATATTGTCATGTTATGCTTTATGTGCATTCATGTCATCAGAATACCATCTTGTATGTTGGTATATAATATTTTAAATTGTTAGGGAAAAGTGATAAGGGAAAATCATTTTTTTGTCACCACATAAGCTTATTTTTTATACAATTTACCCTAGTATTTTTACTGCTCACATTTTTGTGTGTTTTTAGAGATGTTTATGTTTGAGAGTAATGTTATTTTTAATGGACTTTGTGATTGAGAGTGTTGTCATTTTTTAATTATTTTTTTTAAATGTTCTGCTTTGATGAAAATGATATTTTATTTAAATACAGGACTTGTTGTTTGTGTTGTTGTTGAAGACAGTCCTTTTTAAACTTTGAAGTAAGAAAATCCTAATGTTTAATGTCTGTACTCACATTTTATCAGAAGATTGCCAGAGTTAATATTTAATTCTTATTGATAATCTAGACATAGACACGGGCCTCAAAACCTGTTTTTTAGAACAGTTTATTTATATGAAAAAAAAGATTTATATAACAATATATATATAAAACTTTTTATTTCCACCCCATCCTTTTTCTTGTAAGAGATGCAGGAAGGGGCTGTGGCATGTTTTATGTATTGTATAAAGT
The DNA here is from genome assembly GCA_002072015.1 of Radix auricularia. Classification (NCBI taxonomy): domain Eukaryota; kingdom Metazoa; phylum Mollusca; class Gastropoda; family Lymnaeidae; genus Radix; species Radix auricularia. The sequence goes on along the minus strand of MUZC01004561.1, from coordinate 9,081 downwards.
GGGCAGTTACTGCCAACTGTCTGGCTTTTTTTTTATTGTGTGGGGAGGGATATAAGTACAAGTTCTTGTCCGGCCCCGGTCAACACTTATCCGAGCTGCACACCACTGATGGTATGAATGCTGATTTTTTAAAAACTTTACATGCATGCTGAAGATGTTTTCCGTGGCCTGTTTGCTGCAAATGTCGACTGTACCAAAAGTGTTACATCATGATGACTTCACTGTGAGCTTTCAGGGCTGAAATCCATCTCTCTAATTACTACTTAATCAAAATCCTACTCGGCTGATGAATGACTGAGAAGAGTGGCTGCCCTTGTCTTGTGCTAGCTCCAAATTTCAAACTCGTGTGTTTGTGAAGTAAACCAAGAAAATTGCCAGACATTACCACTAGCCATTCAGCTGCCAAAAGCTGTGGAAAGGTCTTATCATTTATTTTGTATAGTGTGGACATTAAATGGGGTGCTTAGGAGAGGGAATATCAAAAACTAGAAATCATGGAACAACTCTCAGGAACTTGGAAAATACCGGTAATCTTGTTGTTGAGATAAATAAATGGGCATTACACCACATTAAATATAGTTTGTTTCAAGAAATAAATAAGTCCTAATTTTATGAAATTATAAGGATAAATTAAGTCTTTTTATCATAACATCTGTAATTCTATAAATATTCAACTATCATGTTAAGAGTTGTTTATTATTTTTTTAATTGGAATGAGTGTATTTTAAATTAATCTTCTTGGTCATTCCTAAAATATACACCAAGCTACATATCCTATTGTTTTAAAAGCTGACAGAATTTTTAGCAGAATGACATTGATAATACATCATTTATTTCTGGCAAACATGAACGAAATAAACACTTTGAAAAAATATTTTTAAAAAGAGATCGTCATAGAATTACTTTTATCTTGGTAACCCTGGAGGAAATGTTTTAATCCAGATTTATTGGGATGAATCATGAATTCAGCAGGTTCACATTGTGTGGATTTTATTGTATGAAATCAATTGAGTGAACCTGTTGGATGTTGACATTGTAATATTTTGTACATGCTTCCATTTCATGTTGTATCATTTTTTGTTTCATGTAACAATCCATATCATGACAATTGTGATCTCAAGAAAGTTGCTTTTTCATTGCGCATGGGGGAAACCTAAGTTGTTGTTAAGTAAATAATTTTTTTTTAAAGAACTATCACAAATTTACCTTTCACAGAAATGGGAAGAGGTTATGAACAATACATTTGTTGTTATCATTGTTGGGGGGGGGGGGGGNGGGATTTGTGTCTCTAAGAAAGCAAAATGTAGATTTGCTATTATGATAGAGTTGTTGAGACTTTAAGAAAATATACTTGTATGTACATTTTGAAAATTGTAAATAAGACATGTGAAGAAATGAATGACAGAAAAAACTCATCTAAAATCAAGTGAATTTTTTTGTTTCAAGAACATGAGATCATTAGACTCATAAATTACTTTTTATTATATTTAAAATCAAGAAAATTTATCAGTTCACCACTTCATAAAATCATCATTCAGGAGTTATGTTTTAGATTATTTATTATAATTACTTTAATATCTAATGCCATATATTTTTTTTTTAACTTCTTTTTTGAGTGGTTCCTATTAATGCAGTCTGAAATTGAAAATTATTTTTTTTCTGTTGTTGTACTTTGTTAGCTTCAAGAAGTACTGGAGATTTTTGTGTAAGCTAATAAGCTATTTCTATTTTTTTTATTTTTTTTTAAATTATTTTTTTTAATGCCGGGGTGGGGGGGATGCTAAACTGGAGTTAAAGCTATGTTTATTAAGGGATGTTATGATTTTGTTTTTCTTCCCTTCATTTTTGTTTATTTTTAAAACATGTTTACATATTTTTTATTTTTTAAAAAAATTAATTCTGTCTCCATTATTAGATTTAAAACTATCTGTTTAGGAAAGCATTATTTTTTTAGGAGGCATATGTTAAAAGTGTACATAAATTGTTTGTGTGTACAGTTATGAAAGCTTTGTAAACATTTGTACATAAAGTCAGATAGCTGGATTTTTTTAATGCTAATTAACCCTTTTTGTCACCAGCTCTGCTACTGTCAATATTTATGTTAACTTATTCTCTCCGTACTTTTTAATTTATGTTACCTGTCTCATTAGATTTGGTCCAGATCGCTGACCCATCCTCGTTGGGTGGAAGACACGCCATGTGATTTTTATTGTTTTTCTTGGATTTCCATCATGAATGTATCTTGTGTCCCTCTTATGACTTTACACTACATTTCCAGGAGACCACTGGTTGAGATCTAGCTTAATATAATCATCATCTTGTCCTCGGATGTTTTCCTGTTTTCACAAGTTTTTTAAAAAAAACTGCTCTCTTTGTTGACCTGTCTGGTGTTGTGTTTTAAATGTTTGCTTGGTTTTTATTTTTGTTGTTTTTTTTTGGTCACTGATTAAATGCTATTTCGATGTCTCAAAAACTGAATTTGTTGATTTGTGTGTCTAGTCAGTCAAAGGTTAAGCTTAATTGTGAGTTAAAAATATATTTCCATCTAAATATTCCCTAAATTATATGGCAATAAAGGATTTGTTCCTGAAATTTGCTTTTTGGGAAGTCCCTGACTCACAGAGCAGTAACATTTTTTGGGTTAGTGCCGCTAAAAATGTTCCCATTCATTAAGAAATATTCACGCCAACACCCAAAATCTGTGAGCCCACTTTGGTTGAAATTAGGGCTGTTATCGATTAATTAAAATTTAATAATTAACTTTTGAAAAATTTCTGAATAATTAATCTATAATTTTAATTAAGCTAAAAATAAAATGAAAATTTCAAGGGAAGTAACAAAAATAGGCAATTACCAGTTTTTAAATTTAAATATAAGAGCTTATTTTAAAGTTTACACTAAAAAATCTTTTTTTTAAAATGGAGATGTTTGTACGTAAAAAAAGCAAACTATTATCAATTATTTATAATTAATCATTGATTAATAAATCGGAAAAATTATTTAAAACAACCCCTATTAAGATAATTTTAATCTATACAAATTTTTACAGATTAATCGAGACAGTAGTTGTTACTTTTCGCATCCCTATTTAAAATAAAAAATTATTTCAATGAACCTGAGACATTATGGCAAGTGCGCTCACCTGATGTACTGCAAGTAGCTGGTTTGAGTCTCTGTGAAGGACAAGACCTGTTCCGTGGGTTAAAAGTGTAACCCTAGCTGTAATTGGTACGTGACTTAAGATATGTTAAGTCTAAAGGAGCCATGATGATCGGAGTATTGATAAATAAATGGAAGACTAAAAGAGCTAAAGAAAAAATGTGGGTTTGCACATAAAACTTTTAACTAGGCCAGGACATGTTCATTAACTAGGCCAAGACATGTTCATTAACTAGGCCAGGAGCCAGGACATATTCATTAACTAGGCCAGGACATTTTCATTAACTAGGTCAAGACATGTTCATTAACTATGTCAAGACATGTTCATTAACTAGGCCAGGACATGTTCTCCATCAACTTAATTCCCAGATTTTGGGCTTGCCACCTGAATATATCTTAGATATACAGACGCTCCTTCTATGCAGAAGATAATTGCGTCCACAGACCATGAGAGATGATCTGTTGGCAAGTGATGCAGCGGTCACAGGCCACGGCTATAGGGATTCCACGCATTACCCCAGCCGCCTAACTATTGTCTAGTTAGGTACCCATTCGGAGCTGGGTGACTCGGGGACTCCTCAGGCCGCGAGAAAAAATCCTCACCTTCGTGTGGATTCGAACCCGTGACCATCGGTATGACAGTCGAGAGCGCTACCTCTCGACCACCACCTTTCCTGATCTATTAAGGATAATCTTTGTTTGATTAGAAATGTTGGCTTGAACTAGAAAAACCTCACGGCACAGCATTCAGGTAATGGTGCCTTATAAAAATGTCAGTCTACACACATCAGTACAATAAGAGTTGACCATGGGCCTGGCATGAGCATATTCAACACAACACTGTATTTACAAAACAACTTGTGGGCATCATGTATGAACACAGCTCAACTTTTATTGATATTTAAATAATCATTGGTAATGTATGTATATAAACATATATTATTATTCAGTAAGAATTTTGTATTGAACACATAAGCTTTTTAAAACTCAAGTATGGTTGTGAGGTTCTACATCATTTCATTATATACAAATAACAAATTTTTAGTAAATTAATATGTACATTTAAAAATAACTGGCAGTGTGCAGTACACAGTAACCTGGTCTCATTCAAATGTCACACTTCAAAGTCATGAAAATTGATTGGTTCAAGTTCACTGATTAAAATCCTTTTGTTCACACTTCATTCATTTCACCCCAAAATTTAGAAGAAACAATATCTGGGCATTCAGTTTCCAGAATTTTTTAGTGATCCACAAAGAAAAGATTAAATCTGGGAGCAAATCTTTTTCAAAGTATGTTTACTATCACTAAATAAAAATTGTTTCACAATTTATGGCTATCTTTGATTGCATAAGGTCCAGATTGATTAAAACTAGAGCAATATGATCTCCAGACAACTCACAATCAACGCATGACTGAATTTATCTGGTACATTCTTTTTCTCAACTACGGCATCTTCAAGAAACTTTAACAGCAGATTATCAAGATGGACACAGCTTGTTCACAACAGTAAATATGAAAGACAATCCTGATATTTATTTATTTTTTTTTAAATAGCATAAACAAATAGCTTACCACAAATTTTGTGGTTTTAGATAAAAATTTTGAAAAGCTTAAAAAACAATGCATATTACCATTTGAAAGGGCGAGTTGTTTCACTGACATTAAAAGCAATAAAACTCTAAATCATAATACGACAATAAAACTCTAAATCATAATACGATAAAGTGCACATGACAACTGCTTTTGTTACACTGCAATGTTTACAGAACACAGACAGCAAGAGGAGCCAGTTGAAGGGGATCTTTAATTTTTGGCCTGAGTTGTGTTATGTATGTACACCAAGGATAAAAAAACAATACAGAGAAAAAAACAACTATACCTTTCCCTCAGTTACCTCATTAATTCATAAGTTACAATGTATTCTGGGTTTTTTTTTTTTATCAAAGCAATAATTACTAATAATTATTTGGGCTCATTTCTAATGGCATATTTTTAAATTTACAGATTAACATTTAAGGAATGCCCCTTAGATTTGAATAAAATATTTAATGAAATCTGATTGGTGGCTTTAGAAAGATCAAAACTAGAATAGGTAAGTCATGTGATAGAAGTGGTTCTTGTCATCAACATGAAGGACTGATGAGAAAGTAGAAACCAGTTTACACGTTTCTTAGGTGGTTAACTACTGCTCCATTAGAGTTGACAGACAATTTGAGGCAGTGAGCTTGGGGCTGGGATGGGTCAAGTTGAATGAACTGTGTCAAGGTTGACTGAACTCTGTCTCCGACCAACTCTCCATGTCACTGTATTCAGGCTGAGAAAGAAACAAGAGAAAACTTCAGCTCAACAACTTTTCTCTCTGAACCAATTTTTTTAAAATGCTGATTCGTAGGTCATAATGGAACTCTACCAGGGACTCACTGTTTGGTCCGGTCTTTAGATTTATATTCCAATTCAAAATAGATAAATCATTAGCAATGGTATCACATCCTTAATCAGAGTGAATGTCTATTTTCAACATGTGAATCAGTGAATCAAGACAAAAAAATATATAGTGCCTTAAGAAAAATAAATAAATAAAACTAGTGTTTACAATGAAACAAGAAATGAAATAATATATAAAAAACGAATATTTTATTATAATGAAAAAAAAAAGGTTTTCAAATTATCTATCATGTTTTAATTAGTAGCAACTTGCAAATAAAAGGCTTTTAAAAAAAACCCACAAGAATCTGACCTTGGCTAGCACCATTAATCTACCATTCCCAGTAACCATAACCCACAAATTACAAATTAAGACCGAGCACCCACCTCGCCATCACTGGGGTTACCCATCATCTCCTCAGCCTCAACGTCATAGGTGCCGTCCAGGCCCATCTCGTTGTGCTTCTCTATCCTCTCACTGGCCTCACGGGCTCTGTAGTTACTGGGGTCCAAGCTACCACAGGGAGAGAGGGTCAGATACAGAAATTACATTTTAATCTATCACTGACTTAACTCAATATTTGATAGATTTACATTCATATATAGATACAGAGCTCCAATATAGTCTACCACTGACTGGACTCTCAATATGTGGTTATTACGATATGAATGTTTATTTAATCTATGTATGTTATTATCTCCAGGTAAAGCTCAGTGAGCCCTGCTCCTTGCTGGGATACAGCGCTATATAGATTATCATTTTATTATTATTATATTCTTGCTTTGCCCCCTATTTTCCACCTGATTTAGATAGCAACAATAATAAAATAAAAGGTTAACATAAATAACACTACAAACTACAAATAATAGAATGCTATGCCTAAATGTGTTCACAATTGAATTATTTATCCAGTGATAGCAAATAGAAGTGTGTGTTCATGGAGCTTGATCTAAGTTTTTTTTAACCACGTTTGTAAACTTAAATTTTGTACAGAAAATCACAACATGTCACAAACTGTATGAAGTAAAAAAATAAGTGTTTAAAACTAGCATAAAATCTTTATTATAGCCATCAACAGTTTTCATTTTTACACATCATATAAAAAATTCAAAGCATTTCGCTCATATTTAAAAAAGTTGGACTAATTTTTTAAAAGTCCTTGCATTCATAAAATAGAGACGTCTTTTTTTTTCTTTATTACAAAAATAATAAACTTTAACATGGAATAATTCTATAACTAAACCTTTATTGTCAGGACATAATAAAATATTATTCTTATAATCATTATTATCATAAAATCCTTTTGATTTGATAAAAAAAAACATTTAAAACTTTTAATTATTATGTAAATTAAGGACATTTATCTGCACCTAATAGCAAAAAAAAAATTATTATTTCAAACCTCTCTTTAGGGAGCCTTGCTTTTGTTCATACTATTAAAAATGATGTAATTATAGTAATATATTTAATTCTTATTTGGTAAAAGGTTATTAGGTTTTGAGTGGTATACGGTTACAAGTAGTCTACCGAATATACTTGCCAAATCATATCTTTCTTTTTTCTTACCAGTACCATTCTTTCCTCAGTTGAAATGTTGGGTCTAGAAAGATATAGTTTCATTCACTTTTTTCTAGTACATTTGGAACACATATAATATCACTTCACAGATTTTTTTTTTTGTTTGCCTCAATATTCCTTTTTGAAAATGTCTGAAAATATAAAATTTTAACTCTAAAATTTGAACTTTCTTTGAATAATAATATTTCATTCCATTAACTAATTGCACAAGTCCCATATTCCTTAGTACGTCAGGATAATATGAAGTGAGTTTCTGAACATTGTTGATTTAGGGAGTTGCATTGCATAGTAGCAACAAATATTTAGGCAAAGCTTCAAGACATGGACACAGGTGGTTTAGTCCTGTTATCAGGAAAAGGCTTGGGGTGGCCTAAGATCTCAATCTACAGAGCCATAACTGTAACTGTAAAATAAAAACATTAGGATAAACTTTAGAAATCCGCTTGAAAAAAGCAGTTATAGAACTAAACATAATTAATTATAGTACATTATTCAATTTTATAGATAATCTAGAATGAGTATAAGCTTATTATCAAGCAGAAAGAATGTAAAGCAAATTGTGAAATACTGATGCCACCTTACAGTGTAACCAGCGTAAACAAAGTCAAATGTAATTTGTTATGGACTTGGGGAAAAAATAATAATAAAATAAATAGTTCAAATAAAGTAAATAGAAAGACATATATACATGCTAAATATACATGACCTATAGGCCGTCATTGTCTGAAAAGGGTCATTATTATTATTTATTTATTGCTACTTAATATATCAATAGATTCAGTCAAATCAATTTTATTTGTAAAAAATTGGCGATGTGGAAGAACTTTGTAGCCAAGGAAAAATACATACCTTCTATAGCAAACTTGTCCATCGATGAAAATAAATAAATTCTCTGTATCAATATTTTGTTTTTATTCCTTTCAATAGAAATAACTTTTTCAGCAAAGCAATTTCTTCGCTAAACAATTAATCTTTTGCCGTAAATGTAAACAATTGTGGCCGACTGGTCTCGAGTAAAGTTAACAAGATTGTCAAAATAGCAAACGAAAATAGCTCTGACAAAATTTTTTTTAAAGTTACATGAAAAATTCATGCCCGATTTCCTAATTTCATCTAATTTTTTATGGATACACATAAAAAATTTGAAAAAAATCCATTCTATATGTTTCTAACAGCCTCAGTCAAAATGTCAATCTTGGGTGCTTTGAGAGTTAACTCAATATTTGATTGATTTAAGATTATATGGACACACAGAGCTCCATTATTACACACTGACACAGGACATAATAAAAAAGAGAGTTTATTGTTTTTCTTTTCATCTTTGATAAAAAAATAAATGATATCTTAATAATTTAAATATAATTTAGTATATCTTAATAATTTAAATATAATTTAGTATGTCATAATAATTTAAATATGATTTAGTATGTCTTAATAATTTAAATATAATTTAGTATATTTCTTTATAATTTAAATATAGTTTAGTAAGTCTTAATAATTTAAATATAGTTTTAATACTTATGCAAGTGATGTATGTTAATTGTGCTTATAAAAGCACTAGCCGAAACATTTAGTCGCATTAGTTAAATAATAAAGCTTAAATTTATTGTTTTCATTACATAAGTTCTTTGAGTATTTTGTATTTTATTTAAAAGCTTTATGGCCGTCCTATTCTATATGATATTTAGACACAACTAAGTACCTACCTGAGAGATATGTTGTATTGATCAAGTGCCTCCTGGCGTTGGTCTAAGTACTGAAGACAGTCTGCGTACTGTTGATGCAGTTTTGTTGTGCTATGGTTCTCCAACATTTTACGCAGTCTGTAAGAGGTCATGTTATGTACAACACTATCAACATTTTAGTCTGTAAGAGGTCATGTTATGTACAACACTATCAACATTTTACAGTCTGTA
>MUZC01004560.1:686477-699541 GCA_002072015.1 Radix auricularia | reverse complement strand
GGGGGGGGGGGTCGACGATTTTGTGACGACGCGTGACGTAGGGGGGAGGGGGTAAAAAATCGGCCAAAATCGCGTGACGTCATTTATGGACGGCCCCTAATACACTGACACAATCTAACCTTAAACTGTCAGTGACAATGTTGGGGAAAACCTTGCCAAAACGTCAGGAAAAAAACCTAGATCTGAAAAAAACCCTAGACATGCTAAAAATAAACAAACATTACGTCAAAACACAAGTATTTCTTATTTGAAAAAGAGCATGTTTCAAATTAATTAATTTTATTTTCATTCAAGAATGTATTTAATTTTTAAAATTGGTCAATCTAAAAAATTCCCATTTTTTAGGCAAAACCCTTAAAAATTCCCTAATTCCCTTTTCTCAAAATTTGGCTCAAAAATTCCCACGATTAGGGAAATTTCCCCCGACTTCGCAACACTGGACTGATAGTGCACATATGAGACTGTTAACATTAGGGCGCAGATTTTGCGTTCTTATTCCATTCTGACAGATGATTACTGGGCAATTAGAATTAAAACACATTTTGAATATCAAGGTTTTTCTTATTATTTACTTTTAGGTAAATTAAAGCAGATATGTAGGCTATGTACCTATTGATTCAAGTTCATGCTGTACCTGGTTAGCGATAGTTCCAAAAGAGGCAAATGCCTTTTTTCAGCATGCATGAACCTAATCTCATGAGATTTAATTTTTGGGGATTGGTGGGAATTTGAATTTAAATTTATGGTATTTTTACACCCGAAATGTATGTAGGCTATAGTCTTTTTTTAGGTATGTTATCGATTAATTTAAAACTAATCGTTAACTCTTGTAATAATTAATCGATAATTTTGTTTAAAGCTAAAAATAAGATGCATGACGTCATTAAACTGAAAATTTCAAGGAAGTAACAAAAACAGGCAATGGACATTTTTTAATTCAAATATAAGTGGTTCAATATAATGTCAATGAATTTAAGTTTTGTTATTGTTAATTAAGTAAAAAGAATGTTTAATTGTCTATATCATTATACCCTATAAAACGGCTTATTTTAAACATATTCTTTTAATGGAGAAGTTTGCACGTAAAAAAGCAAACTATTGTTAATTATTAATAACTAATTATTTATTAATCAATCCACATTATTATGTAAGACATTTCTATAAATTTAGTCGCTATTTAATCGATAAAAAAAAACCGATTAAACGAGAAATGCATCAATAGTTGCCGCAGCCCTAGTTTTTTTATATCATTTTTTAAATGAAAAACGATTTGTATAATTGGGTGAGAAGTGCTTTTTTTAATTTGTTTCTAAGCCGATGATTACGATAAACTGGGATGGTCTAACTTTCCTTTACAATAATCTTCACGCCACCGTTCACAATGTAAGCGTCAGAAACTTGTATAAATGTTTTGTGCTGGTGTTGGATCCTATCAGCACACTGCTGTTACGACAATGAAATAAGACATGGTGGAACTACAAACTTTAATTTGGGACTGGTTTACTCGTCTGTTAAGTTTTTTTTCAATCATTAAATGTATTTATTATCGCTATGTCAAGTGCTCCAAATTTCAACTAGTAACCTATTTCTGCCATGTTCTTTTAGATATATTTAAATCTGTCAATCAATTTTTTTTCTTTAGTTTTTTTTTAAAATCAATTTCTCACCGCTTCCTTTACCATTTCCTTTTTCATCTTCACCATCTCTTTCTTCGGAGTTTTCCTTATCATTTTTACCACCACGACCGCCACCTTCTCCATTTACATCTTCACCACTACTTTCTTTTATAATTTTCCTTTTCATCTCCACCACGACTTCTTTTATAATATTGCCAACCACTTTCACCCCCACTTTTTTCACCTTCTCTTTCTTTACCCTCTCCACTACTTTCTTCACCTTCTCCCTCTTCACCTTCACCAACCCTTTCTTCACTTTCTCCCTCTTTACCTTCACCAACCCTTTCTTCACTTTCTCCCTCTTTACCACCACTGTCTTCCTCATTTCCCTCTACAACGTCAACACCACTTTCTTCCCCATTTCCCCCCCCTCTTCAACTTTACCACCACTTTCTTCCCAATTTCCCTCTCCCTCTTCAACTTCACCACCACTTTCTTCCCCATTTCCTTCTCCCTCTTCAACTTCACCACCACTTTCTTCCCCATTTCCCTCTTCAACTTCACCACTACTTTCTTCCTCATTTCCATTTTCCTCTTCACCTTCACCACCACTTTCTTCCCCGTTTCCCTCTCCCTCTTCAAATTCACCACCACTTTCTTCCCCGGTTCCCACTCCCTCTTCAACTTCACCACCACTTTCTTCCCCATTTCCATTTTCCTCTTCACCTTCGCAACCACTTTCTTCCCCGTTTCCCTCTCCCTCTTCAACTTCACCACCACTTTCTTCCCCGTTTCCCTCTCCCTCTTCAACTTCACCACCACTTTCTTCCTTATTTCCATTTTCCTCTTCACCTTCACCATCCCTTTCTTCACATTCTCCCTCTACAACTTCATTATCACTTTCTTCACTTTTTCCCTCTACAACTTCACCACCACTTTCTTCCCCATTTCTCTTTCCCTCTTCATCTTCACCACCACTGTCTTCCCCATTTCCCTCTCCATCTATAACTTCACCACCACTTTCTTCCCCATTTCCCTCTCCATCTTCACCTTCACCAACCCTTTCTTCCCCATTTCCTTCTCCCTCTTCACCTTTACCACCCCTTTCTTCGCCTTCTCCCTCTACAACTTCACCATCACTTTCTTCACTTTTTCCCTCCACAATTTCACCACCACTTTTTTCACCTACTCGCTCTACAACTTCACCACCACTTTCTTGCCCATTTCCCTTTCCCTTTTCATCTTCAACACCACTGTCTTCCCCATTTCCCTCTCCCTCTATAACTTCACCACCACTTTCTTCCCCATTTGCCTCTCCCTCTTCACCTTCACCACCACTGTCTTCCACATTTCCCTCTACTCTTCACCACCACTTTCTTTACCGTTTCCCTCTTCACCTTCACCACCACTTTCTTCACCATTTCCCTCTCCCTCTACAACTTCACCACCCCTGTCTTCACCTTCTCCCTCTACAACTTCACCACCACTTTCTTCATACTTTTTCTTGTTATCTTCACCGCCGATTGCTCCATTTCCTGCTATTATTCTTCTCAGCCCAACAAAACTTTCTGCCCCTCCAGCAGGTTGAGATTTTAATTTATGGTTGTCCAATTTTGTCTTATCTTTTTGTTCTATTTCTTGTTTAACATCCTTCTTGTTGTTAGTTCCTTTAGAAGACTTCTTTGATGTTCCTTGACCTTTTTTCTTATGGCCGACATAATTTTGACCAGTGGCTGAAAAAATACCCCCCAAAAAATTAAATTAAAAATATATGGCAATGTAAAAGCAATAAAGAAAGGTGTATTTATTTTATTTTTTATAATTTTTTTTTTTTTGCACGTTTAATAGAAAAAAAATATTTTAAAATCACACCGTAAATATTTGACTTTTTTTTTCTCGGCTAACTATTTTCGAAAATTATTTTTGATAGTGTCGATAATTGAGGTATCGCAAAAGATAAAATTATATTTGAATGTTGTTTTTATTCGAAAAAGACACTAGAAAGTTGAAAATATCAGCTATACAAATTTTTAAGTGAAGTTTCTATTTGAAGTATTAGTATGATGATAATTCTCATGTCCATGACTACAGAGTTCTTATATTTAAACAATTGTAGGAGAGCTGTGCAACGTAAAGAATAGGAAAAAAAAGTGGAAGGGGGAAGGAAACTAAAAAATAAACTCGAAGAATTTATAATAAACAATTCAATATGTTGGGAAAGAAACGGGAAAATATATTGCAGAAGTTTAAAAAGCACTAAGATCTTGAATGGAATGAAATTGTAAAAACGAGTGACTGAGCTAATGAAGAAATTTAATGAACAAGCTAATATACCCGGCATGATCCGAGCCTGAACTGTGAATACCATTTTATTTTAATGCATACCCCAAAATGATACATCATGAGGGCTCATTGTCTATTGAAATCATATTTTACCTGGCGTTTTACGTGATATTATTAGGAACAACACACAGCTTTTTTTTAGGTAACATAAAAATAAAAGGTACAGTTGATAACAACTTCCTCCTCAATGAATGTTTTAAGAAATTCCACACAAAAAGGTGTAAAAATGTTTTGTGTAAACATGTCATTCCTCAACTGAATCCCTTGCTCCGACAGCATATTATCTTAGATATCCAGACGCTCATTCTATGCAGAAGATAATGGCGTCCACAGACCATGATCTGTTGGCAAGTGATGCAGCGGTCACAGGCCACGGCTATAGGGGTTCCACGCATTACCCAGCCGCCTAACTATTGTCTAGTTAGGTACCCATTCAGAGCTGGGTGACTCGGGGACTCCTCATGTCCCGGGAACAAATTCTCGCATTCGCGTGGATTCGAACTCGTGACCATAGTTACGCCAGTCTAGCGCGCTACCACTCGACCACCGCGTCCCAAGGGGATAACCCAGTAGATGGATTACAAATCCTTGTAGCATTTATGTACAATCTTGTATGACGTTCAACAAACTCAAGCTAAATGATGCCAATACTGACGCACTTCCATTTTGCAACGATAGAGTTCTTCATTTCTAAAACCGGAAAACGTCATAGCTCATTTCGTAATTATATTTTTTTTTATTACATTTTAGCGGAACAAAGTTTTTAGGCATAAATACAGTCAAATCACTATGTTCTCAAATTTTTAGCTTAGTAAAATAAGGAAATTGTCTTTTATTTTGCAAGTCCAATAAGCTGTCTTAAATAAACGAAGAATTAAAAATTAGCCGAAAAGATCAATCATTCTCAATATACCTACATTCACGTATTGACTCGTATCTCTTATTAATTTTTTTATGAATTTGTCCTTACAAAAGATAAATTTAGATATACTATTTCTATTAAAAGATTTCCGCCATATTATGAACATCCCTATTGAATCACGCAGTTCTTTGTCTCTTCGACTTATGAAGGTGTCTATCAGATATGGTTATATTTCATCAATATATAAAGTCGTGTTCACTGACATTCTACGCCTTCATTTATGTTCTTGAAATAGCTTAGCGGTTGGATAGCGAAGTCAGTAGTGCGCTCGCCTCACAAGCTGAGGGTCGTGGGATCTAGTTCACGTTGAGCCACAATATAACATGGCGATGAATGACTATTGCTAGAAAAGTCATCCGCTGACTTGGGGAGGAGATGGGCGCCGCCTAGTCTAATAGAAACTAATATGTATAGTGAATTATCTATACCAAATAAAATGCATTAGAGGAAAATCGAATAGAACGAGGTCAACTAATTTAAAAATTAGAAAGTGAATAGGTTATGAAAAAAAAAGATCTATGAAATCGCTTGGAAAGAAAATTTCCAGCGGATATAAATTTTTTAAACACGGAGTATAAGAATTTGAATCGAAGCAGCACATTAGATAAATTAATTAAACAATCGGTAAAAACGTAGTTAAAAAAACAACAACTATAAATTCCTTTTAGATCTATATGAGACTTAACTAAAAAAAAGAGTATTGATTTTGATCAATACAATACTCACCACGCTACAGACTAGCCTAAACATTTACAGATCGGGAATGTATTATAAAAAGTATGTCTATTATAATACGCACCACTATGCACGACAGAAAATATTAAAAAGGTTGTTCAATATAATACGCACCGCGCAAAAGACTAGCAGGGAAAGTTACATAGAGATACATAGAAATAAACTAAAAATTCATTAATATAACTACTGTATATTCGAACGATCTTATATTTTCAATAAAATGCATTGTTTGGTGACAAAAGTCTACGTGCAACATTTCAGCTCGATAGGATTTTTGGAAGTGGGTCATTTTTATAAATGTCTTTCCACGTACGGCAACACGGTGACAGACAAGAGTGTTAAGTTAATATGTTGGATTTAAAAAACTATCCGAAAAAACATAGTTTTTGACTATAAATCACTTATATATTAGACATAGCTTAAATTAATGTTCAATATAAGTATTTATTATGTTCAATATAATAGTCACCGCGCGACAGGCAACCAAAATATTTACAGATTGGGAATATACTACTAAAAGTATATTCAATATAACACGAACAGACTAGCACAAAAATATACACGTTACATAGAGTTACGTACAGATAAATTAAAAATTCATTAAGAATTGTTTGGAAAGAAGTATAGAAGTAGGAAAGTAGGAAAAGTTAGGAAATTTATACGCGGCATTCTCAGCGTTTTGAATTTGTTTAACATATCAAGTGAGAACTTACTATCGTCTCTGTGTGTCCGTTTCCAATTTGCCTTTGGTTTATACAACAAAGCTGCTGTCATTCTTCTAAATGTTGCCTCTAACGCCAATAACCTGTTTGCTGAATTCATAAATAAATAGACACGTAACACTATGAACCTATCCATCCATCCATCCATCCATCCATCCATCCATCCATCCATTTATCTATCTATCTATCTATTTATCTATCTATCTATCTATCTATCTATCTATCTATCTATCTATCTATCTATCTATCTATCTATCATCTATCTATCTATATATCTATCTATCCATTTATCTATCTATCTATCTATCTATCTATCTATCTATCTATCCATCCACCCATCAATCCATCCATCTATCAATCTATCTGTCCATCTATCTATCTATTCATCAATCTATCTACCCGTCTTCCTACCTAACTATCTAGCTCTTACTTTTTCGTTTTCCTGATTTTATATTACAATACCTGTGTGTGATTAACTAACTTGACAATTTCCAAAAGAAGCGTAATCTGTACTAAAACTAATGTATGTCAATCGTATGAATGATTCTAGTAAAGTCTTTCCATGCAATACAATGACAATTTTCATAAAATGCCCATGTTTCTAGAACTAACAGACCATTGGAGTCTGTGGGTTGCCTGATCAAATCAGGAAAATTCAATTCTCTATTAACACTTAAAACTCCGTTAAAATGCAAGAAGAGGCTTAAATCACAGATAAGTACGGACGCATTACTCTTCCTTACAGAAGGAGCGTCTTTATAGAAAAGATAAACGAAATTTAAGCTCACCAAGGAGAGTATGTTCACTATTAAAACTGTCGTGAGTCTCCAGCCCTTTCTCTACTCGTTTCATTTCAACTCTTTCAAAGGTTTCTACGGAGAGTTTGAATTCATGATTATCATTTTTTACACAAAGTTATATTTGTACGATCTGTAAGAAGTTTTAAATAGAAGATCAGAGAAATTTTTGATTTGTGACTTTTTTCATTTTATCAATATCAATCCATTGCAACAAAAGATTGGTATGGCATTTAATTTGAAAGAAATTTGAAACTGAAAGCGCGGGTACTTTAACTTTGAACAATTTCCACCTTTGAATTTCGTGCTCTTCACAACAGCACAATAGAGTCTAAAAGTGGAAATATTTATTTGGTAACATCGATGTTGTAAGATTGTTTCAACTCCTTCCAGTGGCGTCACTGGGAGATGAAAAGTGACTCTCACCTGTGTGAGGACGAGACTAAGTGACTCTCACCTGTGTGAGGACGAGACTAAGTGACTCTCACCTGTGTGAGGACGAGACTAAGTGACTCTCACTATGTGAGGACGCGACTAAGTGACTCTCACTATGTGAGGACGAGACTAAGTGACGCTCACCTCCATGATATCATGCGTATCAAATTAATGGCACTGAGCCTGACCTCGCCTATTTACCGCAGTCAATATCTCAGTTTCCCCCTTTAAATAAAAATATCGCAATAAAAACAATTCAATTTTTTTTTCATTTTAATCATCTTAATCCGGTCTCCACCTATCTTTACTTCATGGAATGTGGCCCGCCATGCAAAAAGTTTGAATGCCCCAGCCCTACAGGTTTGCAAGTCTAGAAAAGTAGGGTCTTCGGGTATAAATTAAAATTTACGGCCCCAGGAAGAGTTTAACTTGATGAAAACGAAAACAAAACAAGTATTTTTTTATTTTAGCAAATAAACAATAAATAATAATAACTTATTCCATATTTGTAGAGGAATATTTCCTAACGTAGTATTTTAAATGCTGCCACAACTTGTTAAATTCTTTTTCAACAATGCGAGTGACAAAATTTGAAAAAGGCAACAAAGTTGAAACTTGATCTTACCTATATCTAAACAGCGAGCAGTGGCTTTAGTCCAACAGAAAGCCAAAGTGGCATGCACCAGGATCAGTTTGAACATAGTCAAAGATTTGAGGTTTAAAAACTACCGAAGACTGAAAAACAAAAATTCAATTTGCTTTAAATGCTAAGCAAAGCTTTTCTATTCTATCAAATTTTTCGCAAGTGTCTCTAAAACGTAGCTTGTAGCTCCAGAAATTTGAATTAATACGGAACACACAAAAATTATTTAAAGCAGACGGTGTATTTTGTTAAATAAAATTACTATAAATTTGATTGCGTGAAACGCTTCTTTCGTTATGTTTTTTTTTTAGGAATGAATGGTTGCTAGGTTAAAGAAAACAAAGTTTGTTAGATAATGAACACACGCCAAATATTTAATTGTTTACCAACCGATTTGGTCATTCTGGTCATACCTACCTAAGGAGATTGCAACCATATGAAATAGATTATTGTAAGCAAAACAAAACCACGAAAGTCAAGCTTCTCATTTATAACAAAGAAATGACAGTATTGGGAGGGGGCACGGAAAAACAGTCATTAGTGATTGGAAAAGATTTCCAATCGTCTCTGACTACACTAAACAACTAGACAATTTTCATCTTTGCTTCTACATGTTCAAATTCTAATACCAGAAAACTATGATGAGTAGCTCGTTTGGCCTTTAAAGTTGCCTCTTCAATACAGCAGAAACATCGTAAAATCCTGCAAAAAAAATTGTTTTTAAAAGATGAAAAATATATTAATCAAAGTCTCTTAAGATAAAGACGAATATGGAATTATTGTCCCTGGGATTCTTACTTATAATTGTTTTCTTCTATTTTTAGCGCATTTTCGAGAAGTCGAATGCGCTATTGCACCCGTTTTGTCCGTCCGTCCGTCCGTCTGTCATCACCCTAGATCTCAGCATCCATAAGTCCTAGACCCATGATGTAAAAATGTTTTTTGTATGTCCTGACCTGCCATTTGTGCATCAACACTCAGTTACTCGATCCGTTAAAAAACCCCGTTAAAACTACCAAAAAACATTGCGAATCGAGAGGTAACACTGGCGAAGGGAACGGCCGCCATTGCCGGAAGTCGAATACATCGTTATTTCAAGCATTGAAGAGTTAAAGTTATTGACGTCATTAGAATATGTGTAAAGGTTTAGAGAGTTTTACGTCATCATTTGTAGTGACTTGTAGTTAGATTAAAGAGAAAATAAAAAAATTGTAAAATGTAAAGAAATGACTTTTAAATAATTTTTTTCAGGTATATTCATTACACAAGGAAATTCGTAAAAATATGTCTAAAATCTAAACACAATTACTGATAACTACATAATGCTGATATCTAACATAAGTACTGATACATAATACGAAAATGCGCAAACACGTCCTGAGTTCCAAAAGGGACCAGGCTTAACATGATTTTTTAAATTATTATCTTTTTTGTTAATGATCTTACTGTTGATTATATTGATATTATTTTTTTTATCTTTCTTATTAAAGTTTTAATTACTGAAATGTTAGTTTTTATCCAATTTTTATCTTATTAAATAAGAAAAGTAAGAGCAAATATAAGTCAGTAAAGTTTAGGAAATCATTTTTTAAAAAAAAAGAATTTTAACGGAAAGAAAAATAAGATAGATTTATCAGCCTAATGTTTCTCACAAAATCGAAGAGATCAAGTGCACGACCCATGTACATACAAGACCCATATACATACAAGACCCATGTACATACAAGACTTATGTACATACAAGATCCATGTGCATACAAGACCCATGTACGTACAAGACCCATGTACATACAAGATCGATGTACACAGTGCACACGGATTAAAGACCGGTATACACAGAAGACTCATGTACTCACAAGACTCATATACACACAAGACGCATGTACTCACAAGACTCACGTACACACAAGACTCATATACACACAAGACTCATATACACACAAGACTCATGTACACACAAAAAGCATGTACACTTAAGACTCATGTACACACAGTAACCTTGAATACATATGTCACCTGCTATTCGTGTTCCAAATGTTTGTCCTCAGTAGTCCAATAAGATTAATGTCGAACACCTGAGTTTAATCTTTTGATTTTCTTTGCTTCGGAAGCAAAATGACGTTATCGTCTCCTCGATCTGATTGAAATTAAAATATAATGTAGAATATTGTTCCCCTTGTAGTATTTGTGGTAATGTTTATAACCATGTTGTTGTTGTTGTTTTTTCATGACACTCGGCTATAATCAGAACATGAAGCTCAAATAACCCAAACACACGCACGGCTTTTGTTGGGATAATTGTTTCATTATTCTCTCATATTGTTTGAATGCGAAAATCCTCTCTTTGCAATTTGAAATTCACATTGCATATTGTATGGAAAAAATATGAGTATAGTAACTATGAACATTAATTAAGTTAAGAACCCTTTAACACTTGGAAATACCGAAACAAACTATAAACATTCAATTGAACATGCAATAACAACGGAATTTCAACTAATCCCAGAGGCGTTGCTAAAGTTGGTGTCAAAAAAGTGTGATAGCTCATGGTTTCACCCACTCACGAACAACCCCATAATCCCTCATCTGAGTCGGCCTATACAGGGAACATAACGAGAGGATACAGGATTTTACATATTGGCCCCACACACGGCCCCCTTGTGATGGTAGTGCCCGTCGGGGTCTGCATTCCCACACCAAGGGATGCATGTTACGCTAGATGACATTCAATCAAGGGATACGGGCTTTCACTGCTTACCTTCATTACGTACACTTTTTTGATTTTGTAACCATACAAATTTTCACTTTAATCACACATCAAGAGTCGTGGTGTTGTTTTTTTTACTGTTAGTCAAGACCCCATGAAAATCATCATGCTGAAACCAGATTTTAAAAACAAAAATTAAATTAAGAAAGGATATTCCGACGTGTTTATATTTTATTTCATAATAATTAAATAAGTTGTTATAAAAAAAATTACAATTTCATGCAAATTGTAGCCAAGTGAATTTCAGTTATCGTTAGCTTGATTATGTGAGACATAACTGTTTCTTCGACAATGTTGTAAATGCAAGTTTTTGAAAAGGAAAATCAATAAAAGACCATTAATTTTTAGTTATAAAAATAGACAAGAAATGCCTATGTATGATGTTTATTCAAGTTTTCATATGGTTGTTATCTATGGTTTAATCCGTTTTAAAATTTCAATGTCAAATATGTGACTATACGCCATCATAAAACCACATCCTTGAACATAAATCATCAATAAATGATTCACACGATCAATAAAAAAGCATGAAAACAAACTGTGGTACTTCGAGACATTAATGCTTCATAGTACAACTAATCAAAGATATGAAAGGCCTTTCGAATAGTTTTTTTGTTCCAGGATACGAAAAAAATTCAAGATACGAAACAAGTGGACATGCAAGAGAAAAATATATTTAAACTTACATTGTAAAGGATGTTGATTTAATATGACTAAAAACGTGAGGCGGGTACTTATGAGGTTTCACATATCCAGTTCACTCAGTCTCTCACTTAAAAATCTCTTTTTTTGCCATCAAAATTATTAATATTTAATATTTATACCAAAAACCTATCTTTATGGTGTATTTATAAATTATGATGTGATTTTTAAGCACCGGGGGTAAGAGAATCCTTGCAATCTATTCATATGTATAACTGTACCCCTATGTGAGAGGATCGAAAACAAGTGCCGTGCCACTTAAATAAAATAGAGAGCCTTTATCAAAGCAGCAGATAGTTCAATATTGAATGCCTTTAATTTTATATAATTAATTTAAGTAACAGTAAATGAATAAATTTGATAGTTTTTTAGTTTTAAAAATCAAGTTTTAAAATATATTTTTTCTTACAATTTCATATTTCTATTACAAGTTTTTGTCATTTAATCAATATATCATTTATGTAAGAAAAATGTGTAATACTTTGTCTCATAGTATGGAAAATACAATTTTAATATTTTTAAAAAAAAAAGGATAAAAGATAATAGTGTAAACTAAGTTCTCTCTAGTACATATTTATATAAAACGTGTCAGCACCGGTGCTTTTTGGTGTATTGATAAATGGAAATACGATTGTAATACACGAAAGATATTACAATTAAAATACAAATTCCTTAAATAATAGTTTTAACTATTCTTGATGGACCAGATATAAATATAATGCACAACATATAATCTTCCACACAATAAAAAAATCGTTTTTTAATGTCTATGTGTGTTTATTAACAAAAGTGTGATGACTACCAGATTTTATTAATCAATAATACTTACGTAAATGTAAATTTCGAACGATTCTAAAACAACGCAAACACATGTACTTAAGATTCGATAACTATACCTTTATTAATAAATGGAACTTCATAAATCAATCTTGTAGGCCTATATCCGCTATGTGTATACAAATGTTTATTGCATTTTAAAAATATTTAATAAATAACCAAAAAATCCCCGTTGTAACCTCTACAACTTTTAATTATAAATTTGAAAAAAAAACTTTAAAAAAAACAAGTTTTTCACTATAAATCATTTATATACGAGACATGCTATGCGGATAATAATTATAATGCCCATGGCAAAACAATTCGAAAATATGAAATTCTAGTTTTTTCCCGTAAAACATTTTTAATATAATGAGCACCAATCGTGAATACATTTTTAGCGCATTTTCGAGAAGTCGAATGCGCTATTGCACCCGTTTTGTCCGTCTGTCATCACCTTTGATCACAGCATCCATAAGTCCTAGACCCATGATGTATATATGTTTTTTGTATGTCCTGACCTGCCATTTGTGCATCAACACTCAGTTACTCGATCCGTTAAAAAA
>MUZC01004560.1:667197-677272 GCA_002072015.1 Radix auricularia | reverse complement strand
TCTTTATGTCTATTTGAGGGTTGTATTAGGTTATCTTTGTGTTGTATTTCTAAATTAGAATTAATTGCCTTATGTATAATTACTAATTTACTCTTGGTTCTTCTATCCTCTAGTGTTTCAAGGTTTAATGATTTAACTAATGGTATTACTCTTGTCAGTTTTGAATATTCTCCAGTAATGAATCTGGCAGCTCTTTTTTGTATTTTTCTAACTTATCAATACTTTCTTTGGTGGATGGGTCCCATACTGAAGATGCATATTCTAGTATAGGTCTCACCAGGGTGAGATAGCATTTTAGTTTTATATCTTTGTCACATTTGTAAAAGTCTCTTTTAATAAAGCCTAAGGTTTTGTTTGATTTTTTAATAACTTCATTGACATGGGGATTCCAAGATAGTTTCTCATTTATTATGACTCCTAAGTATTTCGCATCTTTAGTTTGGGTTAGTTCTTCTCCATGAATGAAATATTTTGAATTTATTTGTTTCTTTTTCTTTGTTACTCTTAGCAGTTGACATTTTTTCTGGGTGTAAGGACATACTCCAGTTAGTTTCCCATTTTATTAATTCATCTAAGTCTTTTTGTAAAAGTTTGCTATCTTGTTCTGACTTGATTGTTCTATAGATTATACAATCATCAGAAAATAACCTAACTTTAGTTCC
The DNA here is from genome assembly GCA_002072015.1 of Radix auricularia. Lineage (NCBI taxonomy): Eukaryota > Metazoa > Mollusca > Gastropoda > Lymnaeidae > Radix > Radix auricularia. The sequence continues at coordinate 676,610 of MUZC01004560.1, read as the reverse complement.
TGTTGAGATATTGTAGGGTAAGTCATTTATATAAATTAAAAATAGTAAGGGACCCAGGACAGTTCCTTGTGGAACTCCTGAGTTAACCTTTATTGGTGGTAGATTTAGAACCATTAATTATTACAGTTTGCTCCCTACCCAATAGGAAATCTTGGATCCAGTGATGTAAGGGACCTGAGATTCCAAAGTATTTAATTTTTTGAGTAAACTAAGGTGGTGAACTTTGTCGAATGCTTTTGAGAAGTCTAGTACGGTAATATTGTATCTATTTGATCATTATTATCTAAGCCTTTTGATAGATCATCTATTAGGCCTATCAATTGTTTTTCACATGATCTGTTCTTTCTAATTGTTTATCATTAATTAACAATAACAAAATTAAAACTCATTGACATTATATTGAACAACTTATATTTAAATATTTCTCCTAACAATGTAATATTTTTTAAAAATTAAATTAAATTAAATACTTAGTTATGGACAATTTAAAAATGCCTTAAAAGGGCATAAAATGTGAAGGAAAACAACAGAGTGTAAAAGGGATGATGTGGTCTTAACAAGTCTCTTAGAAAAAAAAATACAACTTGTTAATCATGAAACAATTTCTAGATAGCTGTATTAATTATGTATTTTAAAATTAATTAGGAATTTTCATCCAAGGGCCTAAACTTTAATATGTTATTTAACTTTTTTTAAAATTGCTTACTACGTTTTAAAAATAACTTAATTTAAAAAATCAATTGCCTGTTTTTATTACATCCCTTGAAATTTTCAGTTTAATGGCGTCATACATCTTTATTTCTAGCTTTAACAAAATTATCGATTAATCAATCGGTAATTTTCCAAAAGTTAATGATTAAATTTAATTTAATCGATAACAGTCCTAATATTTAATAAATACCCAAAAATCCCATTGTAACCTCTACAACTTTTAATTATAAATTTTCGAAAAACTTTAAAATAACACATTTTTCACTATAAATCATTTATATACTTGACTGCCATGCGAATATTAAATATAATACCCAGGGCAAAACAATTCGGAAATATAAAATTCTAGTTTTGTCCCGTAAAAAGTTTTTAATATAACGAGCACCAATCGTAATCGTGAATATAAGTTTTAATGAATTGACAATATTATGCGCACCTCATTCATTGCGCGTTAAAAAAAGGTTGTTGAACCTAATACCCACCACAACAGTATCTATTTATACATAGAGTATAGAGATGAATAAAATAATTTAAAAATTCAATAATTCAGCTACTGTCAGCTCGCTAGCTTACCAAAAAGTGTGTTAAAAATCGATTCAAATTTTTTGTTCGGCATTTAAGATCGTACTCACGGTCTGTCGCACGGTTTAAAACATCACAAGTTAAAATAAAGGGTTTTTAAACAATCCAATATTATGCTAAATTTATAATTACATATCTTGTTCTTTATTAATACTTGGCAAATTATTTATTGTTGTATGATGTCTCTGACGTGAGATGACGTTCAAATCAAGGGATAAGAGATTTTATTGCTTACCTTCATTAAGTACACATTTTTATTTGATTTTCTAGCCGGACAATTTTTTAACTTCAATGACAAATCAAGACTATTTAGAATTTAGATACTCAGGATTCCATAAAAATCATCATGCTAAAACCAGATTTATATATTAATTATAATATGAAATTACTATTACATATTAATTAATATTATATATATATATATATATATATATTAAGAAAGGATATTCCCAGGTGTTACATTTTATTCCAGAATAATTAAATAAGTTGTTATTTAAATATATACGATTCAACTAATCAGAGCCAAAGTGAATTTCACTAATCGTTGGCTTGATTATGTAAGACATTATTTTTTCTTCGAATGTTTTAAATGAAATTTTTTAGAAAGGAAAATCAGTATTCCTTTCAGGAAACCTATCTAACTCCATCCCCAACCCCGATCCGATGTAATCAGGCAATAAAAAGCAATGTGGTCAGATCATCCTTTCTAAAGGTGCCTACATTCTTGCTGCACTCCCCCCACCTCACTTTATTTACCTTTCCCATAAACTCCCCCAGCACACGGCACACGCGTGATGTGGTGGTCAATTAATCTACTAGCCCTTGTAATAATGTAACATGTCATGTAAGCACCGGAAAACTGTAAATAACAATGGCTTAAAGTTCAGACAGGTAATATGGTTCTAGCAGCTTCAATGTTATTATTGTATGATACGCGGCGGCATTAACTATTGAAATTTTGTAACTTTAAAAATACTGACAACTTTGTGCGTTTTATTAACATCAGTATTTCTGCGAGGGAAGTCTTCATGTGTTAAGGAACACAAGAAGTAAATGGAAGGGCGCGCGTTTGTTATGGGTCCAACCCCTGCGAGGTGCATCGTTCAGCTTATATACACCTTTAACAAATATATTTTTAAAAATTAAAAAAAAAATAATAATTTGTTATTACAGTGAAAATCTTTGAACCACCTATCTATATACATCTTTAAAACACAATTATAAATTATGTCTTTTTTAAGCGTGTTTGGTATAGTTGTTGAAATTCTATTTTTTATTTATAAACTACCAAAGATTAATTAAAAATAATAATAGTAAGAAAATAAATTATACATGAAAAAAAAACAGTTTGGAAACGAAAGGATTCAACGTCCGGGGTGGGAACGCCCTAGGATCGAAACATCCTGTGGTCGAACTGTCCAGGGTCGAATCACCAGGGGTCGAATCTTGAGGGGACAAACCATACGTGGTCGAACCAACCGGGGTTGAAAAGTCCTGGGAACGAACTGGCAGGAACAAACAGTCCGGTGTCAAATTGTCCGTAGTCGAAGCGTCCAACCATCATAAAAACACATCCATGAACAAAAATCAGCAATAAATGATTCACACGATCAATATAAAAACATGAAAACAAACTGTTCTTTTTTTAATTTCTAATCTACCAAAGCTTTATTAAAAATAATAGAAGTAAAATAAATTATAAATGAAAAAACACACAGTTTGGAAATATAAGGGTCCAACGTCCGGGATGGAAACGCCCTGACGAACTGTCGGGGTCGAATCGTACTAGGACGAACCATCCGTGGTCGAACCAACCGGGGTCCAAACGTCCTGTGAACGAAACGTCCTGCGGTCGAACTGACACGGTCGAACAGTCCGGGGTCGAATCTTCCGGGGTCGAAGTGTCCAACCATCATAAAATCACATCCATGAACATAAATCAGCAATAAATGATTCACACTATTAATATAAAATGATAAAAACAAACTGTGGTACTTCGAGACATTAATGCTTCATAATACCACAAATCAAAGATATGAAAGGCTTTTCGAATAGTTGTTTGTTCCAGGATATAAAAAAATTCAAGATACGAAAAAAGTTAAGCTGATAATAGTGACTGAAAAGGTTAATAAAATTTAGATTTAAAAATATTTTCTTAAAAACACGTTTTTTTAAGTGGACTAAAAAGAGGAAAAAATATATTAAGGCTTACAAATTCAAGTATATTGATTTAATTTCACTAAAAACGTGTGGCGGGTGTTTATGAGGTTTTTATGAGGTTTCACATTTGCAGTTCACTCATTCTCTCACTTAAAAATCTCTTTATTGCCTTCTAAATTATAAATCTGTTATTTTTTTTAATAAAAACGCCTATCTTTATGGCGTATTTATAAATTATGATTAGAAAGAGGAAATTACGATGGTACGGACACGTGACAAGATCTGGAGTTCTCTCAAAGGTGATATTGCAAGGCACGGTCCACGGAAGAAGAAAAGACCAGGGAAGAAATGGGAGGACATAAAAAAAGCGTGGACGCTCAGAACATGACACATGGTATGAGATAGTCTGCAGCTCAAAATGATGCCCCAACGACCCAGCCTTGGGTTAAGGGACAGTTCATTTCAGATTTGATTTTGAAACAGCCGCCATGTTGTTAATGAAAGTACACCAGGGGTAAGAGAATCCTTGCAAACTATTCAGATTTATAGATGTATCCCTTTTATATAAAGATCGAGTTCAAGTGGCGTGCCACTTCAATAAAATAGAATGCCTTTATCAAAGAGAGCTGGACGTTGCGGCTGTATATTTAATTCTATATAATTAATTTAAGTAAAAGTAAATGAACTAATTTGATAGTTTTGTAGTTTTAAAAATCAAGTTTTAAAATCAATTTGTCCTTACAATTCCATATTTCTATTACAAGTTTCGGTACCATATTCAATATATCATTTAAGTAATAAAAATGTGTAATACTTTGTCTCATATTATTTGTAACTTCAATTTTATTATAAAAAAGGATAAAAATAATCTTGCAAACTAAGTTCTCTATAGTGCATAGTTATATAAAATGTGTCAGCACCGGTGCTTTTTGGTGTAGTGATAAATGGAAATACGATTGTAATATGCGAAAGATTCTACATTTTCAATAGAAAATTCCTTAAATAATAGTTTTAACTATTCTTGACGGACCAAATATATAAGACATAACGTATAATCAAGCGCACAATTAAAAATTCGTTTTTTAATGTCTGTGTATTTATTAATAAAAGTGTGATGACAAAGAGAATTTATTAATTAACACTACTTATATTACTGTAAATTTCGAACGATTCTAAAAATACAAACACATGTAAAACGATTGCAATAACTTACACCTATACTAAATCAATGGGACTCCAATAATCATTCATATATATACCTTATTTGCATAGAAGAGTTTATTGAATTTTAAATAAATTTAATAGATAACCCCCCAACATCCCCGTTGTAACCTCTACAACCTTTAAATATATTAAAAATAAACAAAAATGGTATACTAAGTTTAAAAACAAATATATCTTGTTAATGATTAAAACTTGGCAAATTATTTAATTTATTTTTATGTGCAGTGCATGTAAGACGAAATTAAGGCAGGTTATGAAAAGAAAATTGTAAAAAAAAATTATTAAACAATAAAGAACAGCACAAACCGACGGACAATTGTAATTTGTAATCAAGATAATCAGAGAAAGATCAAGTTTTTTGTTATAACTAATAATTTAGAATACAAGGCATTTAATACTGCCATTAGACTTTGGGTGTATTTACATGGAAGTGATCTGTGTCCAGGGGGATCTAGGTCATCCTTTGGCCACAGATATCAACCGTTGCCCAGGGGGATTGAGGTCTCCTTGGCCACAGATATCAGAAGTTGTCCTGGGAAATCTAGGTCATCCTTTGGCCACAGATATCAGCAGTTGTCCAGGGGGATCGAGGCTCTTCTTGGCCAAAGATATCAGCATTTGTCCAGGGAAATCTAGGTCATCCTTTGGCCACAGATATCAGCATTTGTCCAGGGGGATCGAGGTTCTTCTTGGCCACAGATATCAGCATTTGTCCAGGGAAATCTAGGTCATCCTTTGGCCACAGATATCAGCAGTTGTCCAGGGGGATCGAGGTTCTTCTTGGCCAAAGATATCAGCTGTTGTCCAGCGAAATCTAGGTAATCTCTTGGCCACAGATATCAACCGTTTTCCAGAAGGATCGAGGTCCATCTTGGCCACAGATATCAGCCGTTGTCAAGGGAACTCTAGGTCATCCTTTGGCCACAGATATCAGCAGTTGTCCAGGGGGATCGAGGTTCTTCTTGGCCAAAGATATCATCCGTTGTCCAGGGGGCTCTAGGTCCTTTGGCCACAGATATCAGCCATGTGTCTGGAGGGATCTAGGTCCTTTTGCCACGGATATCAAATGTCGTCCGGGGGGATCTAAGTCCTCCCTTCGCCATCATGTCACAATTATTTGCAAAAACAAAAATTATTTGGTTATCATCTATTCAGATTGAAAACAAAACAACAAACGAATATATAAAAGTATCAACACTGAGGATCAACTCATCTAAAAAAGTATCAACACTAAGGATCAACTCACCCAATAAAAGTATCAACACTGAGGATCAATTCACCAAATAAAAGTATCAACACTGAAGATCAACTCAGCAATAAAACTATCGACACTAATGATAATCTCACCTAAAAAGTATCAACACTTAGGTTCAACTCACCCATTAAAGTATCAACACTAAGGATCACCTCACCAATAAAAGTATCAACACTTATGATCATCTCACCTAAAATAAAGTATCATTACTGAGAATCAACTCACACCATATAAGTATCAACACTAAGTATCAACTCACTCATAAAGGAATCAAAGTTTCAAAATGAGAATCAACTAAAGCAATAAAAGTATCAACATTGAGAATCTACTCACCAACATAGAATGGGAAATTTAAAATTTTAAAATTCCTCTCAAAGAAGCGATATTGACACGAATATAGTTCAATGTAAATAGTGCATCGTCGTGACAGTGCTCTGTGATGACATTGCTCTGTCGTGACATTGCTTTGTGGTGACATTGCTTTGTGGTGACATTGCTCTGTCTTGACATTGCTTTGTGGTGACATTGCTCTTTGCATACATTTCTCTGTCGTGACATTTCTCTGTCGTGACATTGCTCTGTCGTGACATTGCTCTGTCGTCACATTGCTCTGTCGTCACATTGCTCTGTCGTGACATTGCTTTCTGATGACTTTGCTATGTTATGACATTGCTCTTTGATACATTGCTCTGTTATGACATTGCTCTGTCGTGACATTGCTCTATGATGACATTGCTCTGTGGTGACATTGCTTGCTCTATGATGACATTGCTCTGTGGTGACATTGCTCTAGGATGACATTGCTCTGTCGTGACATTGCTCTGTGATGACATTGCTCTTTGTTGACATTGTTGTGTGATGAAATTTTTCTGCGTTGACATAGGTATGAGGATGTTCATTAACAATTCGAATCTACAAAATTCTAGATTTGTCTCGTAAAACATTTTTAATATAATGCGCACCGTTCGTGAATATATTTTTTAAAATGCTTTGACAATATTATTCGCACCTCATTGCGCGACAGGAAATGTTGTTGAACATACTACGCACCACACTCTTTCTTTAAAAAATAAGATTATATACAAAATAATCTAAAAATTCATTAATTCAATTTAAGTCCATTACATCGATCGGAAAATTTAAATGATCATGTTTACTTTCAGCATGAGTTTGCCTGCAAAATTTCAGCTCGCTAGCTTACGAGAAAGTGGTTTAAAATTCGATTCAAAGTTTTTTCGGCAAGTAAGCACGCACGCACGGTTTGTTGCACGGGCTCAAAAATCAGCAGTTAAATGAAATGATTTAAACAATAAACCCAATGTTATGATAAATTTAAAATTATATTGCCTTTTCATTCTTATTAATAGAAAAATTATTAATTTTTGTGTCATGCCTCTGACGCGAGATGACGTTCAATCAAGCAGTGGCATAGCGAGGGGGGGGGCAAGGGGAACATATGTACCTGGGCGCCACGTTAGGGGACTCCAAAATGAGAAAACTCATTATATAATTTACTTTTAAAGTAAACTAATGTACCCTAGATACATTGCAACATTCAAGTTTGGAGCTCAAAAATATCTTCTTCATTACAAACCAGTTTACAAGCATGATTTTTGCGCTTCATTGAGCGTTAAGGGGTTCCATTCTACTCGTAAATAAGTGACCATCAAGGTAGGATTCTGATGGCGTCTTTTTTATATCTATATTATGTGAGTTTCTGGGAGTGAGACTAAGGGAACAGTAAGAAACAAATGCGGTTATATTAATATAGCAGACTGAGATAAAAATAAAAGTTAAAAGCATCAAAAATGAGTAACTCAAGAAACATGATTGGCTTAAAGCAGTGGTTCTCAACCTGTGGTCCGCGAAGATGTTCCAGGTGGTCCATGAGCAAAGCATGAAATTTACGCCTTGTATGATTCAAGGAGAAACACTAGCAGGTAAAAGAATTAACGAAGACCTAAAAAAAAATTTTGACCTGGCCATAAACGTTTTTTCAATTTTATCAAAGCTCGATCATTAAATTCTCGTTTCTTGTTTCCTTATGCTCGAATATGAATCTTTAACATTAACTGTTACTTGTGTATATGGAAGTTCGCTGGATATCAGACTGTTTGAATTACAGTCTTGATGACGTAAGAGAGTTTCGTGTCAAAAAACATCAAAGCTTGTTGATCATTTGAACCATTGCTTATGGGTTCCTGTTCTGGCTTACTTGGATGGAATTTTTAAAGTACTCCATCAACTTAATTCAACTCGGCAAAGAAAGCAGACACATTATTATACTCTCGGTGAAGAAGTGCTGCCTTAGGCTGTGGTTACACTGCACGCGAATTCGCTCATCTAGTATACGCGCGAACGTGCATCTGAAAAGTAATTTTTAAGGTGGTTACACTGCAAGCGATTGTTTCAGCTGATATCGCGCGAATTACATTGTTTGTCTTGACAACAAACTTTAACCTTTATCCTTTTCGCTATTTAAACACACATTTTGTGTGTTTATATAGACATCGCCTTCTTTCGTTTTTATTTGTTTAGCTTAACAACTACTGTTGTTATTTAATAAATATTTGCATACAGAATTAAAATAGATAAAAATCAAATAAATCTCCCCCATTATTTCATTAGATTGGTAAAGATCAGAGTGACATGTGGTTAAACCTAAATCTTTTAGAATGAGTAAGAGTCTTAGTAAGAAGAGTGTTGAATTTCGTTAACCTCGAAATTCGCGCAACATAAAACATTGTTTCCTAATTATGATTAAATTGATTATTAGTAATTTTAGGCCTAGGCCGCTAACGCTAGACCGTTAGACTAGAGTGTTTAGCCTAGAGTCACCGAAGAAGTTAGTCGTCAAAGAAGCTTTATTAAATTTTTCATGATGAGACCTGGAACAATTGTTTAAAAATTAAATAGAATATGAATATGAATAAGTATAAGTATAAGACCACGTATTTAAAAAAACCCACTACGTCAAATTTTGGTGATGAACTTCTCCCGAAGAAATAAGAAAGTAAGAAAGACTGGCCTGCCTTGCCTTAAAACCCTCAATACTGAGGTGGTGAGGTAAGTTAATTTGAATTTGAAAAAAAATCATTTTAAATTATTAAATAAGACTAATAATAATTAAAGTAAAGTAAATTTAGTTAACATTATTTAACTACTTTTTGAACAAATTGGATTTCACAAATATCATTGTCATTTGTACAAGTTTTGTTAGAGAAATTTTTATAACTTTAATGGTTTTATAAATATATACATAAATTTATTTATAAGAATGTAATTGAACTTACTTTTCGAATTCAGTGCTGTATTGTAAGTAGCAGATTATTATTTATTATAAAAATTTAGTTTCTTGCTGAGTTGTCTACAAAATATAAGATATTATAAGATAATAATTAAATCAAAAAGCATTTTTTTTAATTCATTATATTAATATATTACTTAAAATAATAATTCACTTTCACTTATGTTTTTTTTT
>MUZC01004560.1:627427-657548 GCA_002072015.1 Radix auricularia | reverse complement strand
GGGGGGGGGCTTAATGAACCCCAAGAATCTTTCGGCCCGATAAGGGGAGCAAATTTTGTGTCATGTCCCCGGGCGCGCATGACCCTACTTACGCCGCTGCAATCAAGGGATAAGTGCTTTCTCTGCTTAATTTTCTTAAGTTAATGTTTTTATTTGATTTTCTAACCGTACAAATTTTAACTTCTTTGACAAAATAAAGAGTATTTTGAATACTAATAGTCAAGATTCCATGAAAATCATCATACAAAAACCATATTTTTTGCTATAAAGGTATATTAAGAAAGGATATTCAAACCTGTTACGATTGGACCATATAGCTATTCAATAAGCTGTCATAAAATTATGACGATTTCATGCAAATTGTAGTCAAGTAATTTTCAGTAATCGTTAGCTTGATTATTTGAGACATAATTTTTTTTTCTTCGAAAATGTTGTAAATGAAAGTTTTTAGAAAAAAAAATCAGAAACAGGTGATTAACTATTAGTTATACAAATAAAAAAGGAATACATATGTATGATGTTTATTCAAGTTTTAATATGTGGGTTATCTAAGGTTTAATATGTTTTAAAATTTCAATGTCAAATATGTGACTTACGCCATCATAAAATCACATCCATCAACATAAATCAGCAATAAATGATTCACAGTATTACTATAAAAGGATGAAAACAAACTGTGGTACTTCGAGACATTAATGCTTCATAATACGACAAATCAAAGATATGAAAGAACTTTGGAATAGTTTTTTGTACCAGAATACGAAATAAATTCAAGATACGAATAAAGCGCAGCTGATAATAGTGGGCATGACATGAATAAAGAGGTTAATTAAAAACCAATTTTTTTTATAAATGGATTAAACAGAGGAAAATAAACTAAAACTTGTAAGTTCATGTATATTGATGTAATATGACTAAAAACGTGGGGCGGGTACTTAGGAGGTTTACATACGCAGTTCACTCATTCTCTCACTTTAAAATATTTTTTTTTGCGTTCTAAATTATAAATCTTTAATTTTTATACAAACGCCTGTCTTTATGGCGTATTTATAAATTATGATGTGATTATGAAGCAACCGCCCTGTTGTTAATTAAAATACACTGGAGGTGAGGGAATCCTTGCAATCTTTTCATATGTATAACTTTATCCCTATTGTATAAGGATCGAAATTAAGTGGCGTGCCACTTCAATAAAATAGAATGCCTTTATCATACAATATCTACCTACGCCCGTTCACTCCTTTAATTTTAATTAAACAATTTAAGTAAAAGTAAATGAATTAATTTGATAGTTTTGTAGTTTTAAAAATAAAGTTTTAAAATCAATTTGTCCTTACAATTCCATATTTCTATTACAAGTTTCGGTCCGATATTCAATATATCATTTAAGTAATAAAAATGTGTAATACTTTGTCTCATATTATGGTAACTACAATTTTAATATAAAAAAGGATAAAAATAATCTTGCAAACTGAGTTCTCTCTAGTGCATAGTTATATAAAATGTGTCAGCACCGGTGCTTGTTGGTGTAGTGATAAATGGAAATACGATTGTAATATGCGAAAGATTCTACATTTTCAATACAAATTCCTTAAATAATAGTTTTAACTATTCTTGACGGACCAAATATATAAGACATAACATATAATCATACGCACAAGTAAAAATTCGTGTTTTAATATCTGTGTATTTATTAATAAAAGTGTGATGACAAACAGAATTTATTAATTAAAACTACTTATATTACTGTAAATTTAGAACGATTATAAAAACACAAACACATGTAAAACGATTTCAATAACTTATACCTATACTAAATAAATGGGACTCCATAAATCATTCACATATATCCCTTATTTGTATAGAAAAGTTTTTTGAATTTTAAATAAATTTAATAGATAAATACCCCAAAATCCCCGTTGTAACCTCTACAACCTTTAAATATAATAAAAATAAACATACTGATGGTGACGAGTTCGAATCCACACGAAAGTGAGGATTTGTTCTCGGGGCCTGAGGAGTCCTCGAGTCACCCAGCTCCGTATGGGTACCCTAACTAGACAATAGTTAGGCGGCTGGTGTAATGCGTGGAACCCCTATAGCCGTGGCCTGTGACCACTGCAACACTTGCCAACAGATCATCTCTCTTTGTCTGTGGACGCTATTATCTTCTGCAAAGAAGGAGCGTCTGTATATCTAAAGTAACAAAAATGGTATAATAAATTTAAAAATATATATATCTTGTTAATGATTTAAACTTGGCAAATTATTTAATTTATTGTTATGTGCAGTGCATGTAAGACGAAATTGAGTGCGAGGGACCTAGGTCTCTCTTTGCCACATATATCAGCAGTTGTAAATGGGGATCTAGGTCCCTCTTGGCCACATATATCAGCAGTTGTCCATGGGGATCTAGGTCACCCTTTGGCCACATATATCAACCGTTGTCCATGGGGATCTAGGTCCCTCTTGGCCACAGATATTAGCAGTTGTCCAGGGGTATCTAGGTCCTTCATTGCCACAGATATCAACCGTTGTCCAGGAGGATCTAGGTCCTTGATGGCCACAGATATCAGCAGTTGTCCAGGGATATCTAGGTCATCCTTTGGTAACAGATATCAGCCGATGTCCAGGGGGATCTAGGTCCCTCTTGGCCATAGATATTAGCAGTTGTCCAGGGGGATCTAGGTCCTTCATTGCCACAGATATCAACCGTTGTCCAGGGGGATCTAGGTCCTTCATTGCCACAGATATCAGCAGTTGTCCAGGGAAATCTAGGTCATCATTTGGCCACAGATATCAGCAGTTGTCCAGGGAAATCTAGGTTATCATTTGGCCACAGATATCAGCAGTTGTCCAAGGGGATCTAGGTCGTCCTTTGGCCACAGATATCAGCAGTTGTCCAGGGGGATCTACGTTCTTCATTGCCACAGATATAAGCAGTTTTTCAGGGGGATCGAGGTTCTTCATTGCCACAGATATAAGCAGTTGTCCAGGGGGATCGAGGTTCTTCAATGTCACAGATATAAACAGTTGTCCAGGAGGATCCAGGTCCTTCATTGCCCCATATATCAGCAGTTGTCCAGGGGGATCTAGGTCCCCCTTTGCCACAGATATCACCAGTTGTCCAGGGGGATCCAGGTCCTTCATTGCCACATATATCAGCAGTTGTCCAGAGGGATCTAGGTCCCCCTTTGCCACAGATATCAGCAGTTGTCCAGGAGGATCCAGGTCCTTTATTGCCACATATATCAGCAGTTGTCCAGGGGGATCTAGGTCCTTCATTGCCACATATATCAGCAGTTGTCCAGGGGGATCTAGGTCCTTCTTGGCCACAGATATCAAACGTTGTTTAGAGGGATCTGGGTCCTTTGGCCACAGAAATCAAAAGTCATCCAGGGGGATCTAAATCCTCCCTTCGCCATCATGTCACAATTATTTGCAACAACAAAAATTATTTGGTTATCAGCTATTCAGAGGGAAAACAAATCACAAACGAATTTATAAAAGTATCAACACTAAGGATCAACTCACCCAAAAAAGTATCAACACTGTGTATCAACTCACCAAATAAAAGTATAAACACTGAATATCAACTCACCAATAAAACTATCAACACTAATGATCAACTCACCTAAGAAAGTATCAACACATAAGTTCAACTCACCCATTAAAGTATTAACACTAAGGATCAACTCACCAATGAAAGTATCAACACTAATGATCAACTCACCTAAAATAAAGTATCATTACTGAGAATCAAATCACCACATAAAAGTATCAACACTAAGTAACAACTCACCCAATAAAAGTATCAACACTAAGAATCAACTCACCATAAAAGTATCGACACTAAGTATCAACTCACCATAAAAGTATCAACACTAAGAATCAACTCACCATAAAAGTATCGACACTAAGAATCAACTCACCATAAAAGTATCGACACTAAGAATCAACTCACCATAAAAGTATCAACACTAAGAATCAACTCACCATAAAATTATCGACACTAAGAATCAACTCACCATAAAAGTATCAACACTAAGAATGAACTCACCATAAAAGTATCGACACTAAGTATCAACTCACCCATTAAAGAATCAACACTAAGGATCAACTCACCAATTTAAGTTTCAAAAATTAGAATCAATTGAAGCAATAAAAGTATCAACATTGAGAATCAACTGAGGCAATAAAAGTATCAACATTGACAATCTACTCACCAATATAGAATGGGAAATTAAAATTTTAAAATTCCTCCCAAAGAAGCGATATTGACACGAATATAATTCAATGCAAATAGTGCATCGTCGTGACAGTGCTCTGTGATGACATTGTTCTGTGATGACATTACTCTGTCCTGACATTGCTCTGTGGTGAAATTGCTCTTTAATGACATTTCTCTAAGCTGACATTGCTCTTTGATGACATTGCCCTGTGATGACGTTGCTCTTTGATGACATTGCTCTTTGATGACATTGCTCTTTGATGACATTGCTCTGTGATGACATTGCCTGTGATAACATTGCTCTTTGATGACATTGCTCTCTGATTACATTTATCTGTGATGACAATGCTCTAAGCTGACATTGCTCTGTGGTGACATTGCTCTTTGATGACATTGCTCTGTCGTCACATTGCTCTGTCGTCAAATTGCTTTGTCGTGACATTGCTCTCTGATGATTTTGCTCTGTTATGACATTGCTCTATGATACATTGCTCTGCTATGACATTGCTCTGTTATGATTTTGCTCTGTGGTAGCATTGCTCTTTGTTTACATTGCTCTGTGATGACATTGCTCTTTCTTCACATTGCCCTGTCGTTACATTGCTATGTGATGACATTGCTCTTTGTTCACATTGTTCTGTGATGAAATTGTTCTGTGTTGACATAGGTATGAGGATGTTCATTATAATACCAAGGGCAAAACAATTCGAATCTACGAAATTCTAGTTTTGTCTCGTAAAACATTTTTAATATAATGCGCACCGATCGTGAATATATTTTTTAAATGCTTTCATAATATTATGCCCACCTCTTTGCGCGACAGGAAAGGTTGATGAACATAATACGCACCACGAGAAAGTGGTTTAAAATGCGATTCAAAGTTTTTTCTGCAAGTAAGCACGCACGCTCGGTTGGTTACACGGGCTCAAAAATCAGAAGTTAAAATAAAGGATTTAAAAAATAAGCCCAATGTTATGATAAATTTAAAATTATATTACCTTTTCATTATTACATACCTTAACTTAACTATCCCTTAACCCGACGCTGGGTCGTTGGGGCACCATTTTGAGCTGCGCACTATCTCATGCCAAGTGTCACGGTTCTGAGCTGCCTTCTGGGAATCGCTAAATGAAAGGCCGGTCCACTCTTTGATGTTGTCCTCCCAACTCTTCCTTGGTCTGCCTCTTTTCCTTCTTCCCTGGACTGTGCCTTGCAATATCGTCTCTGAGAGACCTCCAGATCTTGACACATGTCCGTACCATCGTAGTTTCCTCTTTTTAATTGAGGTGAGAAGGTCATCGTAGGGGACAATGACAGCACTTATTAGGTCGTGGATCGCTTCGTTCGTGATGTGCGCTGTGTAGGAGATGTTTAATACTTTTCGAAAACATCTCATCTCAAGCGCATAAATTCTTTTTTGGAGGTCTGCGGTGAGCGTCCAAGCCTCACAACCATAGAGGAAGACTGACATCGCCAAAGAGCGCATTAGTCGAATCTTTGATCTCAGGGAGAGCTTCTTGCTTTGCCAGATGTTTTTCAGTTTGCTGAGTGCTGCAGTTGTGTGGGCCGTTCTGGCAAGAATTTCTGGTTTTAAGCCTTCATCGGATATTACAGCCCCTAGATATTTGAAGGTAGGGACCTCCCCGAGTTTTTGACCGTTCATCCGTATTTCACTTGTGAAATTCTTATTTTCCATGACCTTGGTATTTTCTGCATTAATTTCCATGCCAAAGGCGTCCGACATCTTTTCTAGCTTTGCAAGGAATTCTTTTAGTTCGTCCTCGCTGCCAGCTAGGCCGTCTATGTCATTGGCGAAGCGTAAGTTAGTTATGATCCTTCCTCCGGTGCTGACCGTTCCGACATGGTCTTCGAGCACATCAGTCATAATTCTTTCTAGGAAGAGGTTGAAGAGGATGGGGGAGAGTAAACACCTTTGTCTAACACCAACAGTGGTCCTGAACCAATCTCCCAGCTTGCTGTTGTAGAGTACTGCGCTGGGTGCTTTGTTGTATAGGTTCTTGATCACAGTAATGAGGTTGCCGTTAATATTGGTGTTAATATTGAACTTGTGCATGGTTGCCCACAGTGCTGCATGCCACACTCTGTCAAACGCCTTTTTTGAAGTCTATGAAGACATGAAAGAGGTCCCTCTGGTGTTGCAGATGTTTTTCACAGAGCACTCGCAAGTTGAAGATCTGCTCTGTTGTGCTCCTTCCTGCTCTGAAGCCTGCTTTTTCTTCTGCAATGATCTGCTCTGCTTGTGGTTTTAGTCTGTTTAGTATAACCATGAGCATGACATTGCTTGGGTGACTGATCATTATTAATACTTGAAAAATTATTAATTGTTGTGTGATGCCTCTGACGCGAGATGACGTTCAATAAAGCAGTGGCGTAGCGAGGAGGGGCAGGGGGATATTTACCCGGGTGCCACGTTGGGGGGCACCAAAATGAGAAAACTCATTATATAATTTAATTTGAAAGTAAATTAATGTACCCCAAAAACGTTTGAAAGATTGAATTCTGGAGCTCCAAAAACATCTTCATTACAAACCAGTTTACAAGCATGATTTTGGAGCCTCCATTAAGCCTTAAGGGGTGCCATTCTACTCATAAATATGCATCTTCAGTATGGGACCCAGCCACCAAAGAAAATATTGATAAGTTAGAATAAATCCAAAAACGAGCTGCCAGATTCATTACTGGAGAATATTCCAAACTTACAAGAGTTACACCGTTCATTAATCATTAAACCTTGAAACACTAGAGGATAGAAGAACCAAGAGTAAATTAGTAATTATATATAAGGCAATTAATTCTAATTTAGAAATACAACACAAAATAAACCTAATACAACCCTCAAATAGATTTAAAGTTAAAAACACCTTTCTTATTCCATATGCAAGAACAAACACAAAAATGTTTTCTTTCTTTCCGTCCGGTATTCGGGCGTGGAATGGGTTTGCTTGAAGAAACCAGGAAAGCCACCACTTTTTAAAATCTTTTGTACAGAAGGAGCGTCTGTAACATATAAGATAAGATAAGTCACATCCTCAATGTAGGATTCTGATGGTGTCTTATATATATATTATGTGAGTTGCTGGGAGTGAGACTAGGGGAACAGTAAGAAACAAATGCGGTTATATTAATATAGCAGACAAGTATGAAAATAAAAGTTTAAAGCAACAAAAATGACTAACACAAGAAAAATGATTGGCTTAAAGCAGTGGTTCTCAACCTGTGCTTCACGAAGATGTTCCATGTGATCCGTGAGCAAAGCATGAAATTTACGCCCTGAATGATTTAAGGAGAAAAAATAGCAAGTAAAAGAATTAACGCAGACCTTAAATATATTTTTGACCTGGCCATAAAAGTTTTTCAATGTTATCAAAGCTCGTTCATTAAAGTCTCGTTTCTTGCTTCCTTATGCTCGAATATGAATCTTTAACATTAACTGTTACTGGTGTATATGGAAGTTCGCTGGTTATTAGACCGTTTGAATTACGTGATGACGTAAAAGAGTTTCGTGTAGAAGAAAACCGAAGCTTGTTAATCATTTGAACTATGGCTAATGGGTTGCTGTTATGGCTTACTTGGCTGGAATTTTTAAAGAACTCAATCAACTTAATTCAACTTGGCAAAGAAAGAGGACACATTATAATACTCTCGGTGAAAAAGTGCTGCCTTACGAAAAAGCTTGATCTTTGGAAAAAATATATATTCAAAGTAACTTTGCGATTTTTGATCAATTGTACGAAATAACCGAACAAAAAACAGAGAAAATACTGAAATAAATAAAATACTATTGATTAATTTAATTTCTGGTCATGTTTAATCAATGTAGAGCCAGTTTTAACTCTTCTATTGAGATTGTTATCGTTGGTTTCCAGTCCAAATCTCGAACACATTGGCCCATCAAATGATAATACCAACATAGTTATCAACCGATTCATTGAACTGACCACTATACAATTTGGATATGCTGCAGCAGAAAGTGGGCTTAATGTAATTTGGAATAACTCCGAAATGTCTCGGGTGGCTTTAAAATACTTTTACCCTTTTCAACTTTGTGAAAGTTGATTTTCTGTACTGCTTACAATTAAAAGAAAACATCATTCATTACTAAATGAAGTAATATAGCAGTCTTTTTAATACAAAGTATTGTTTATCACTGAAAGTTTTTTATAGTTAGCAAGTAGAATTAAATAGTAAGACAATGAGAGTAATATAAATGACATTTGTTTTCTAAAAAAGCCATTACAATATTGTTTTTGAAGTAACGCAAATTGTAGTATATTAGGTTAGTATAGTTTTATTATCTAACATGTATACTACTTATAACTTATAGCTAGTTATATAACACAGTATAATTTTATATAACTTTCCAGCACGGCAGTAGCACAATTTGTAGAAGTGATCCATAGCTAAGAAATATTTTTCAAGTGGTCCTTGAAACTCAAAAGGTTGAGAAACACTGGTTAACAGAATGGTTAATTCGAATGCATTTGCTGCATGCTGTTAATATTTTTTAAAAGTTTTACTTCCCTAATCCCACTGTTGAGAGAGTAAAGTGGGAAAGGGTAGGGAAGGTCTCTCCTCTCACGGGCTTGTATCGGTATGTCAAAGCAAGTTGGATTACTTTCATAAGAAACATCAGACACTGCCTCTCTTTCCTGTCTCTCGGTGATCGACCTTGTATCTCAGTAGGATCTACTGTTAGAAAAACACCTACTAAATGCCGGACAAAATCCAGCTTCAGTATCTTATTTATCACCCGTAGTCCAAAATGAATTTTTCCACCCACTTACATCGACTTTAAGGAATCAGCTGCTGAGTGAAATCATAAAAAGCAAGCACTACGGTATCTTACTTGACCCAACACTCGATCTAGGACAACGAGAAAATCTTTCTCAAGTCATCGGATTCGTGGATGTGGATTTTCAAAACTAAAAAAGTAAACATAAAAGATTCATTTTTAGGTTTTGTACAAATACATTCCAAAGATGCAGCAAAGCTTGATAGAGCTATGGTAGAGAAACTTAAATCTAATAGCAGACAACTAGCAGACTGTCGGTACCAATGTTATGACAATGCCGCTGTAATTACTGGGCACATACCCGGCCTTCTTTTATAATAATATCTATGGATAAAAACATTTCTCGTTGCATTTCTTGCTCTAAAGATAGAACCACGCCTTTTGAATTTTCCCCACTCATATTTTTCTCCGTCTAACTTGTTCATATAATAACTCCACCTCTTTATAACAGCTTTCTGTATTAGCACCAATCTTTGCTCCATGAAATGGGTTTGCATTAATTTAAAATAAATTGAAGTATAGAAAAGAAAAAGATCGCATTGAACTGAATAAAATTCCAGCATCTGATCTGGTTTTACTAGTTACTTCGTGCTATTATATTTTTTCAAGACGCTTGAAATTTTTAAGTATGTATTTTTCGGACTTATTTGTGTTATTGTGGTGTTTATAACGGAAAAATGAATAACCGTTTATTTTCAAATGAATAGCCTTATTTTAAAGAAAAACACAAGCTGTATGTGTCACTTTATTGCAATAAAAACAAAGTATATTAAATTTTTAATAAGTTATCTTACGAGAATTTTATGAAATCTTAAACAGTAATGTAATTTAGTACTTGGAAGTTAAACACAATATTCGAACCACCGTGTCATGTACGTACTTGAAAGCGCAGCATTCCAAGCTAAAACTGTCGTGGTGATATTATAGGTACATATTTTCGGACCAGCGGTGATGTGTTGCTGTTTTTTGTGCAGTTTTCTTATAAAAGCGCCATCTGTGATATATACTGCTTAATTTTCCAAACAAATCGTTACCTTTTTTTTAGAGATTTAAAATTTTTAAACGGTTTTGCGTTAGTTATAACAATCACTATGTAATAAAACAAATGTTGCACGAATCCGTTAATTAAAACTCAAAATGAAGATTCTTTTTGTATCCCCTTTAAAAGAAAAAGGGGCAGTTTTCGGAAATGGCTTTTATTTTTAAATGCTCTCAAACGCCGCCCTTTGAATGAGTGCCGCCCGGGGCGGACCGCCCCCACCGCCCCCCCCCTAGCTACGCCATTGGCCATATTTGTTTAATTTTATATAATTAATTTAAGTAAGTGTAAATGAATTAGTTTGATAGTTATGTAGTTTTAAAAATCAAGTTTTAAAATCAATTTGTCCTTACAATTCCATATTTCTATTACAAGTTTCGGTCCCATATTCAATATATCATTTAATAATAATAATAATAAAATGATAATTTATTTAGCGCTGTATCCCAGCAAGGAGCCAGGCTCACAGCGCTTTACATGGAAACAACAATACATATATAAATAAAAAAGAAACATTCATAGCATATTCACCACATAAAAATGTGTATAACTTAGTCTCATATTATGGTAACTACAATAATTTTAAAATATAAAATAATAAAAATAATTTTGCAAACAAAATTCTCTCTAGTACATTGTTATATAAAATGTGTCAGCACCGGTGCTTGTTTGTGGGGGGATAAATGGAAATACGATTGTAATACACGAAAAATATTACAATTACAATACAAATTCCTTACATAATCCTATTAACTTTTTTTGACGAACCAAACATAAATATAATCCACACAATAAAAAAAAAAGTTTTTACGGGCTATGAGTATTTATTAACAAAAATATGATGACTAACATAATTTATTAATTAATACTACTTACGTCACTGTAAATTTTTTGAACGATTCTAAAAAAACATAAACACAAGAACTAAGATTCAATAGCTTACACCTATACTAAATAAATGAGATTTCATAAATAAATCATGTATATCCGTTTAGTGTATAGAAATGTTTATTGAATTTTGAATATATTAAATAAATACCCAAAAATCCCCGTTGTCACCTATAAAACTTTTAAATATAAATTAGAAAAAAAACTTTTAAAAAACAAGTTTGTCACTATAAATCCTTTAAGATACTAGACATGCTATGCGGATGTTAATTATAATACGAAGAGCAAAACAATTCGAAAATACGAAATTCTAGTTTTGTCTCATAAATTTTTTTTAATATAATGAGCACCAATCGTGAATATATTTTTTAATGCATTGACAATATTATGAGCACCTCATTGCGCGATACTAAAGGTTGTTGGACCTAATACGCACCACAACAATATCTAATTATGGATAGAGATAAATAAAATAATTTAAAAATTCAATAATTCAGTTATTGTCCATTCGATCGATCTGAAATTTTGAAACATCATTTTTATTATTGGCATGAGTCTGCCTGCAAAATTTCAGCTCACTAGCTTACCAGAAAGTTTCTTTAAAATCTTCAATTTTTTTTTACGCATATAAGCACGCACGCACGGGCTCAGACACCACAAGTTAAAATAAAGG
Source organism: Radix auricularia (assembly GCA_002072015.1). Taxonomy (NCBI): domain Eukaryota; kingdom Metazoa; phylum Mollusca; class Gastropoda; family Lymnaeidae; genus Radix; species Radix auricularia. The sequence goes on along the minus strand of MUZC01004560.1, from coordinate 645,904 downwards.
ATTTTAAAAATAAATCCAATTCTATGATAAATTTAAAATTACATATCTTGTTTTTTTTTAATACTTGGCAAATTATTTATTGTTGTATGATGTCTCTGACGTGAGATGACGTTCAATCAAGGGATAAGGGATTTTATTGCTTTAACTTCATTAAGTACACATTTTTATTTGATTTTCTAACCGGACCAATTTTTTAACTTCAATGACAAAAAAAAGAATATTTGGAATATTGATATTCAAGATTCCATGAAGATCATCATGCTAAAACCAGATTTCTTTAAAAATATCTATTAAGAAAGGATATTCCCACTTGTTTATATTTTATTTCAGAATAGTTAAATAAGTTGTTATATAAAAATTTACGATTTGAACTAATTAAAGCCAAAGTGAATTTCAGTAATCGTTGGCTTGATAATGTGTGACATCATTTTTCTTCGACAATGTTGTAAATGAAACTTTTTAGAAAGGAGCATCAGTAACAGGTGATTAACTTTAGTTATACAATTTAAAAAAGGAATACATATGTATGATGTTTATTCAAGTTTTTATATGTGGGTTAACTATTGTTTAATAAGTTCTCAAATTTTATTTGTCAAATAAGTGACTATATGCCATTATAAAAACGAATTACGAACACTTCTCCCCCGGACGATTCGACCACATGACGTTTCGACCCTAAGGGCGTTTCGACCCCGGACTTTTCGACCCCTTTGTATCCACACCGTAGTAATGTATTACTATTTTTTAGATATACTTTTTAAAATTGAGTTTTTGGTATTACAATAATTTAACATGATATCATTATGCATTAAAAATTAAATTCATTTTGAAATAGATATGTAACGTTTAATTTACCATGATTTTAAAAAGTATATACATGTAAAACCAGTCAACATTCAACGTACATCCATAAATATGATGAATGCGCTATTCCTTTCAGGAAACATATGTAACTCCATCTCAACCTTGATCCCATGTAATCGGGCAATGAAAAAGCAATAGGTCAATTCATCCTTTCTAAAGGTGCCTACATTCTTGCTGCACTCCCCCCTCACTTTATTTATTTAATTTTCACATAACCTCCTCCAGCACACGGTACACACACACACAATGAATCTACTGCCCTTGTAAAATTGTAACATGTCATGCAAGCCCCGGAAAAAATGTAAATAACAATGGCTTAAAGTTCAGACAGGTAATATGGTTCTAGCAGCTTCAATGTTATTATTGTATGATACGCAGCGGCATTAACTATTGAAATTTTGTACCTTTAAAAATACTGACAACTTTGTACGTTTTATTAAAATCAGTATTTCTGCGAGGGAAGTCTTCACGTGTTAAGGAACACAAAAAGTAATTGGAATGGCGCGCGTTTGTTATAGTTCCAACCCCTGCGAGATGCATTGTTCAGCTTATCGACACCTTTAAAGAAAATATTAAAAATAAAATTAAATAAAAATTCATTTATTTTTTGTTATCACAGTGAAATTCTTTGAAAAACTTAAATATATACATCTTTAAATCCCAATTATAAATTAGGTCTTTTTTTAAGTGTGTTTGGGATAGGAGTTCAAATCAGTGGCATAGCCGGGCTTTTTCCGCCCGGGGCGGTTTCCAATTTGCCGCCCTTTTAAGGGAGTCCATAAATGACGTCACACATGTGGGGAGAGAAGTCACACATTGGAAGTCACATCAAAACGCACAAAACAAATAAAAGTTCCACTTTAATATATGATTACCGAAACTTCAAAAGTGTTACGATATTAGAGCGCAGCCTTACTCTAAAAACATATTGGAAATATGCTCATTTCAAATAGAAAATATGTCTTTTATGGGGGGTTGGGAATCTTTGTGATGTCACATTGAAGAAGGGTTCTAAAATTTTGTGACGACGCGTAACTAGGGAGCAGGAGGAGAATTACCAGCCAAAATTGCGTGACGTCATATGATGACGGCCACTTAAGTCAATCGTATGATGGTTTTATAAATTAATAAACATGAATAAATAATTGTAATTGAAAGGAAAGTACATTGTAAAAGTAAAAGATGTGTAACATGTTAACCATTCCTTGCCATATTTAAAGAGGCCGAATAAGAGGCATTTGTTAAAGGCCACAAGAAAGTTTTTGACGTCGCAGCCCCAACTCCACCCTCCAAATGAGACCAAAAAAACATATTTGAAATTTACATCCCAAATTTTTTATTAACAATTAATATGCTTTTATTTTTTATTTATAAATATATTATTTCTTTTATAAACAAAGAAATTTCATATATTAGTGTGTAAACACATTTCTACATTTACTTACGTAACTTTCATAATAGAAAATTGTGTATTATGTTATCAACATTTAATTTTTTTGTAGACTAATGTCTTGTTCAATCTTTAGACAATATTGCAAGTTTTGTAGTCTTAAATTACTCAATGTGGAACGAAGATAGGGCCCAATTTTTTGTTTTTTATCAACTGCAGTTTCGAGAAGCTCCTTTCACAACTAGATATACTGATATCAATTGTGAAAACATTCTTAGCAAAATTATAATGTTGGGTACAGAATTTTCTAATCGATGCTATTTAATATATTTTAATAGATCAAGGGGGCATCCTCCCCCCCCCCCCCGTGTTTTTCTAACCTAATTCCTCTTCTTGTAGTGTATAGGTAAAACCAGGGCTGGTCTTAAGCCACTGCCACCTATGTGGCCGCTGTGGGTTCACGCTTTCATAGGCCCCGCCTATCTTAATTTTAACTTATTATCCGTATTAATAACTTATCCCTACCAAAACTGGGATCCGCGCATCCATTTACGCTTACTAAGCTGCAGAAGGCCCCGCAATTGCAAAGACTGGCCCTGTGTACAGCCATAAAAAAAGGAACCTTTTTCGTTCAATTTGAACTGTTCTTTGTCAATGGTAATAAAGAAATCTATTTTCAAAATTTCAATTAGATTACACGAATATTTTCTTGCAAGGACATGCAACTCATCATTGGGTTCTATTACTTTCTTTTATAATTACATCTAGATATATGGATAAAACCATTTCTCGTTGAACGACACCCGTCTCCTGAATTTTCTCAAATCATACTTATTCTCTTTCCAGCACGGCGTTCAGTTGATATCCCCAAATTTCTAGATTCTATAACAGCGCTCTGTATTAGCACTTAACTATGTACCATGAAATGGGTTAGCACTATTTTTTTTAACGGGTTCCAATATATTGACATACTATAAAAAAGAAAAATATTGCAATGAACTGAGTAAAGTTCCAGAATCAGTCCTCGTTTTACTAGTTACTAATTAAGATGTCAATTTTTTCCATGACGTTTGAAATTTTCAAGTATGTCTTTTTCGAAATTATTTATGTTATAGCAATGTTTATTAACAGATAAATTTGAATATTTTCAAGTCCTTGCGCTAAATCTTAATAATTTTCTAAAAAATAAAAACAAAGTATTTACGCATTGCTTTAATTGGATAGACTTAGTGTTGCGTTCTGGGTTCTGGATACAATCTTATTAAGACAGACTCTTATCAAATATAATATTTTCTTTATTGTGGTAGAAATACACGTATAAATCCTTCACTGTCTGCATCACACTGAAGTAAATACTGCCATCCAGACATCCAATTCTAGGCATACAGGCTCACAGTGTTCACAGTGTTCGAGCAACCTCGATAACACAATGTCTCAACAAGCACAGTCTTGGCCTAACGTCCACACGACTTTCAGACGTTCTCTCGACCCTTTCGTTTTCTCAACTCTCACACACTACACAGTTCCACACTATATATAGCCCTTGCGCGCACTCTCAAGTCATTGCCTGACATTCAAAAGTTCGTCAACTGAACACCGTTCAAACATTCTCACAACAACTCACAACAACTCAGTGACAGTGATTCTCATACCTTGACACGTAGCATTTTTAGTAAATAACAATATTTTAATGAAAAACACAAACTATGTGTGCAATAAAAACAAATTACATTCAATTTTTAGTAAGTTACCTTAAAATTATTTTCTTAAACTGAAACAGTAATGTAAATTACGACTTGCAAGTTAAACACGATATTTGAAGCACCATTTCATGTAAGTGCCTGTTAAAGCAGCATTCTGCGCATGTCGAAATTCCACGCAAAAACTGTCGTTGCTATATTAATAGTAAATATTATTCGGCCCATTGGTGATGGGTTTTTTTTGTTTGTTTTTTTGGTGCAGTTTTCTTATAATAGCGCCATTTGTGACGCATACCACTTAATTTTCCAACCAAATAAGTTACTTTTTTTTTAGCGATTTTTAATTTTTGAATGAGTTTTAATGAAACGGATAGTGCTTTAATCCGTTGATTAAGATTCGAAATTCAGAGCATTTTTGTTTAACCTTGGTTTTCCCCCTTCAAAAGAAAAAAGCCGGTTGTCGGTGATAGCTCCTTTTTTCAAATAAATTCCCCTAAACGCCGCCCTTTAGATGAATGCCGCCTGTGGCAAACCGCCCTTGCCACCCCCCTAACTATGCCACTGATTGAAATTCTATTTCTAATTCATAATCTACTAAACATTATTTTAAAATAATAATCGTAGTAAAAAAATTATATACAAAAAAATATAATAATAATAATAATAAAAAACAAAACAAAAACAAAAACACAGTTTAGAAATAAAAGGATCAAAACGTCCGGGGTCGAAATGCACTAGGGTCGGAACGTCCTGTGGTCGAACTGTCCGGGGCCGAATCACCCAGGGTTGAATCATCCGGGGTCAAACCGTCCGTGGTCGAACCGACCGGGGTCGAAACGTCCTGTGGACGAAATGTCCTCGGGTCGAACTGGCAGGGTCGAACAGTCCGGGGTCGAATCGTCGGGGGACGAACCGTCCGAAGACGAACCGTCCGAAGACGAACTTACCGCGTCGAAAAGCCCTGGGGACGAAACGTCCTGGGGTCGAACTGATAGGGTCAAACAGTCCGGGGTCAAATCGTCCGGGGTCGAAGTGTCCAACCATCATAAAAACACATCCATTAACATAAATCAGCAATAAATGATTCACACGATCAATATAAAAGCATAAAAAAAAACTGTGGTACTTCGAGACATTAATGCTTCATAATGCGACAAATCAAAGATATGAAAGGCTTTTCGAATAGTTGTTTGTTCCAGGATACAAAAAAATTCAAGATACAAAAAAAGTTAAGCTGATAATAGTGACTGAAAAGGTTAATAAAATTGAGATAAAAAAATATTTTCTTTAAAAAAGAGGAAAAATTATATTTAGGCTTACAAATTCAAGTATATTGATTTAATTTCACTAAAAACGTGTGGCGGGTACTTACTTATGAGGTTTCACATTTGCAGTTCACTCATTCTCTCACTTAAAGATCTCTTTATTGCCTTCTAAATTATAAATCTGTTATTTTTTTATAAAAACGCCTATCTTTATGGCGTATTTATAAATTATGATTAGAAAGAGGAAATTACGATGGTACGGACACGTGACAAGATCTGGAGTTCTCTCAAAGGCGATATTTCAAGGCACGGTCCAGGGAAGAAGAAAAGCCCAGGGAAGAAATGGGAGGACAATATCAAAGAGTGGATGCTCAGAACGTGACACATGGTATGAGATAGTGTGCAGCTCAAAATGATGCCCCAACGACCCAGCCTTGGGTTAAGGGACAGTTCAGTTCAGTTCAGATTTGATTTTGAAACAGCCGCCGTGTTGTTAATGAAAGTACACCAGAGGTAAGAGAATCCTTGCAATCTATTCAGATTTATAGATGTATCCCTTTTGTATAAGGATCGATTTCAAGTGGCATGCCACTTCAATAAAATAGAACGCCTTTATCAAAGAGAGCTAGACTTGGCGGCCATATTTATTTAATTCTATATAATTAATTTAAGTAAAAGTAAATGAATTAATTTGATAGTTTTGTAGTTTTAAAAATAAAGTTTTAAAATCAATTTGTCCTTACAATTCCATATTTCTATTACAAGTTTCGGTCCGATATTCAATATATCATTTAAGTAATAAAAATGTGTAATACTTTGTCTCATATTATGGTAACTACAATTTTAATATAAAAAAGGATAAAAATAATCTTGCAAACTGAGTTCTCTCTAGTGCATAGTTATATAAAATGTGTCAGCACCGGTGCTTGTTGGTGTAGTGATAAATGGAAATACGATTGTAATATGCGAAAGATTCTACATTTTCAATACAAATTCCTTAAATAATAGTTTTAACTATTCTTGACGGACCAAATATATAAGACATAACATATAATCATACGCACAAGTAAAAATTCGTGTTTTAATATCTGTGTATTTATTAATAAAAGTGTGATGACAAACAGAATTTATTAATTAAAACTACTTATATTACTGTAAATTTAGAACGATTATAAAAACACAAACACATGTAAAACGATTTCAATAACTTATACCTATACTAAATAAATGGGACTCCATAAATCATTCACATATATCCCTTATTTGTATAGAAAAGTTTNAGTTTATTGAATTTTAAATAAATTTAATAGATAACCCCCCCCCCCCCAAATCCCCGTTGTAACCTCTACAACCTTTAAATATAATAAAAATAAACATACTGATGGTGACGAGTTCGAATCCACACGAAAGTGAGGATTTGTTCTCGGGGCCTGAGGAGTCCCCGAGTCACCCAGCTCCGAATGGGTACCTAACTAGACAATAGTTAGGCGGCTGGTGTAATGCGTGGAACCCCTATAGCCGTGGCCTGTGACCACTGCAACACTTGCCAACAGATCATCTCTCATGGTCTGTGGACGCAATTATCTTCTGCAAAGAAGGAGCGTCTGTATATCTAAGATAACAAAAATGATATAATAAATTTAAAAATAAATATATCTTGTTAATGATTTAAACTAGGCAAATTATTTAATTTATTGTTATGTGCAGTGCATGTAAGACGAAATTAAGGCAGATTATGAAGAGAAAATTGTAAAAAAAATGATTGGACAATATAGAACAGCACAAACCGACGGAAAATTGTAAATTGTAATCAAGATAATCAAAGAAAGATCAAGTTTTTTTTTGTAATAACTAATAAATTAGAATACATGGCATTTAATACTGCCATTAGACTTTATGTATGTGTTTACATGGAAGTTATCTGTGTTCATGGAAATCTAGGTCATTCTTTGGCCACAGATATCAACCGTTGTCCAGGAGGATCGAGGTCCTACCTGGCAACAGATATCAACCGTTGTCCAGGGAAATCTAGGTCATCCTTTGGCCATAGATATTAAACTTTGTCCATGGGGATCTAGGTCCCTCTTGGCCACATATATCAGCAGTTGTCCAGGGAAATCCAGGTCATCCTTTGGCCACAGATATCAACCTTTGTCAATGGGGATCTAGGTCCCTCTTGGCCACATGTATCAGCAGTTGTCCATGGGGATCTAGGTCATCCTTTAGCCACATATATCAACCGTTGTCCAGGGGGATCGAGGTCCTTCATTGCCACAGATATCAACCGTTGTCCAGGTGGATCTAGGTCCTTCATTGCCACAGATATCAGCAGTTGTCCAGGGAAATCTAGGTCATCCTTTGGCCACAGATATCAGCAGTTGTCCATGGGGATCTAGGCCCCTCTTGGCCACATATATCAGCAGTTGTCCAGGGAAATCTAGGTCATCCTTTGGCCACAGATATCAGCAGTTGTCCAGGGGGAACTAGGTCCTTCATTGCCACAGATATAAGCAGTTGTCCATGGGGGATCGAGGTTCTTCATTGCCACAGATATCAGCAGTTGTCCAGGAGGATCCAGGTCCTTCATTGCCACAGATATCAGCAGTTGTCCAGGGGGATCGAGGTCCTTCATTGCCACAGATATCAGCAGTTGTCCAGGGGGATCTAGGTCCTTTTTGGCCACAGATATCAACCGTTGTCTAGAGGGTTCTAGGTCCTTTGGCCACAGATATCAAACGTTGTCCAGGGGGATCTAGGTCCTTTGGCCACAGATATCAAACGTTGTCTAGAGGGATCTAGGTCCTTTGGCCACAGGTATCAGCCGTTTTCTAGAGGGATCTGTGTCCTTTGGCCACAGATATCAAACTTTGTGTAGAGGGATCTAGGTCCTTTGGCCACAGAAATCAAATGTCATCCAGGGGGATCTAAGTCCTCCCTTCACCATTATGTCACAATTATTTGCAACAACAAAAATTATTTGGTTATCAGCTATTCAGAGTGAAAACAAACCACAAACGAATTTATAAAAGTATCAACACTGAGGATCAACTCACCCAATAAAAGTATAAACACTGAATATCAACTCACCAATAAAACTATCAACACTAATGATCAACTCACCTAAGAAAGTATCAACACATAAGTTCAACTCACCCATTAAAGTATTAACACTAAGGATCAACTCACCAATGAAAGTATCAACACTAATGATCAACTCACCTAAAATAAAGTATCATTACTGAGAATCAACTCACCACATAAAAGTATCAACACTAAGTATCAACTCACCCAATAAAAGTATCAACCCTAAGAATCAACTCACCAATAAAAGTATCGACACTAAGTATCAACTCACCCATTAAAGAATCAACACTAAGGATCAACTCACCAATTAAAGTTTCAAAACTGAGAATCAACTGAAGCAATAAAAGTATCAACATTGAGAATCAACTCACCAATAAAAATATCAACACTGAGAATCAACTGAGGCAATAAAAGTATCAACATTGACAATCTACTCACCAATATAGAATGGGAAATTAAAATTTTAAAATTCCTCCCAAAGAAGCGATATTGACACGAATATAGTTCAATGTAAATAGTACATCGTCGTGACAGTGCTCTGTGATGACATTGCTCTGTGATGACATTGCTCTATGATGACATTGCTCTGTCGTGACATTGGTCTGTGATGACATTGCTCTATGATGACATTGCTCTGTGATGACATTGCTCTGTGATGACATTTCTCTGTTATGACATTGCTCTGTGATAACATTGCTCTGTGATGACATTGCTCTCTGATGACATTGCTCTATGATGACATAGCTCTGTGATGACATTGATCTGTGTTGACATTGCTCTTTGTTGACATTGTTCTGTGATGAAATTTTTATGTGTTCACATAGCTATGAGGATGTTCATTATAATACCCAGGGCAGAGCATTTCGAATCTACGAAATTCTAGTTTTGTCTCGTAACACATTTTTAATATAATGCGCAACGCTCGTGAATATATTTTTTTAAATGTATTGACAATATTATGCGCACCTCATTGCGCGACAGGAAAGGTTGATGAACATGATACTTACCAACAATACTCTATCTAAAAAAAAGTAACATTATAAATTTAGATATACAATAAATTTTAAAATTCGATAACTCAATTACTGTCCATTCGATCGATATGAAATTTTAAAACATCATTTTTATCATCAGCATGAGTCTGCCTGCAAAATTTCAGCTTGCTAACTTACGAGAAAGTGGTTTAAAATTCGATTCAAAGTTTTTTCGGCAAGTAAGCACGCACGCTCGGTGGGTTGCTCGGGCTCAGACATCAGAAGTTAAAATCAAATATTTTAAAAATAAACCCAATGCTATGCTAAATTTAAAATTATATTGCCTGTTCATTATTAATACTTGACAAATTATTATTTGTTGTGTGATGCCTCTGACGCCAGATGACGTTCAATCAAGCAGTGGCGTAGCGAAAGGAAGGCAGGGGGACATATGTACCCGGGCGCCGCGTTAGGGGGTGTCAAAATGATTATTAAAACTCATTACGTATTTTAATTTTAAAGTAAACTAGTGTGCCCCAAATACGTTTGCAAGATTGAATTTTGGAGCTCATAAAATATCTTCTTCATAACAAGCCAGTTTACAAGCACGATTTTGGCGCCCCCATTGAGCGTTGAGGAGCGCCATTCTACTCATAAATAAGTGACACATCCTCAATGTATGATTCTGATGGCATCTTTTTTATATATAAAAATTGTTGCTGGGAGTGAGACTAAGGGAACAGTAAGAAACAAATGCGGTTATATTAATATAGCAGACAGAAATGAAAATAAAAGTTTTAAGCATCAAAAATGACTCACACAGGAAACATGATTGGCTTAAAGCAGTGGTTCTCAACCTGTGGTTCGCGAAGATGTTCCAGGTGGTCCGTGAGCAAAGGATGAAATTTATGCCCTGTATGATTCAAGGAGAAAAACTAGCAAGTAAAAGAATTAACGCAGACCTTAAATATATTTTTGACCTGGCCATAAAAGTTTTACAACTCTACCAAAGCTCGTTCATTAAATTCTCGTTTCTTGATTCCTTATGCTCGAATATGTATCTTTAACATTAACAGTTACTGGTGTATATGGAAGTTCGCTGGATATCAGACTGTCTGAATTACGTGATGACGTAAGAGAGTTTCGTGTCGAAAAAACTCAAAGCTTGTTGATCATTTGAACCATGGCTTATTGGTTGCTGTTCTGGCTTACTTCGCTGGAATTTTTAAAGAGCTTAATCAACTTAACTCAACTCGGCAAAGAAAGCAGACACATTATAATACTCTCGGTGAAGAAGTGCTGCCTTAACGAAAAAGCTTGATCTTTGGAAAAAAATATATTCAAAGTAACTTTGAGATTTTTTGATCAATTGTACAAAATCAAGCCAACAAAAATAAGAGAAAATTCTGAAATAAATAAAATACTGTTGATTTAATTTGATTCCTGGTCATGTTTAATCAATGCAGGGCAGGTTTTAATTATTCTATTTAGTTTTTTATCGTTGGTTTCCAGTCCAAATCTCGCACACATTGGCTCATCAAATGAAATTACCAACATCTTAATTAAACAAATTCATTGAACTGACTACTATACACTTTGGATATGCTGCATCAGAAAGTGGGCTTAATGTAATTTTGAATTACATTGAACTGTCTCGGGTGGCTTTAAAATACTTTTACCCTTTTCAACTTTATGAAAGTAGATTTTCTGTATTGCTTACAATAAAACAAAACATTGTTCGTACTAAATGAACTAATATAGAAGTTTTTTTAATACAAACTATTGTTTATGACTTAGAGTTTTTTATAGTTAGCAAGTAGAATTAAATAATAAGACAATAAGAATAATATAAATGACATTTTTTTGCTTTTAAAAAGCCATTACCAAATTATTTTAGAAGACACTGCCTCTCTTTCCTGTCTCTCGGTGATCAAACTTGTTTCTCAATAGGATCTACTTTTAGAAAAACACCTACAAAATGCCCGACAAAATTCAGCTTCAGTATCTTTTTATCACCGGAAGTCCAACATGAATTTTTCAACTCACTTACATCGACTTTAAGAAATCAGCTGTTGAGTGAAATCATAAAAACAAGTACTACGGTATCTTACTTGACTCAACACTCGATCTAGGGCAACGAGAAAATCTTTCTCAAATCATCGGATTCGTGGATGTGGATTTTCAAACTAAAAAAGTAACCATAAAAGATTCATTTTTAGGTTTTGTACAGATACATTCCAAAGATGCAGAAAAGCTTGAAAGAGTTATCGTAGAGAAACTGGAATCTAATAGCATACAACTAGTCGACTGTCGGTCCCAATGTTATGACAATACTGCAGCTATAACTGGGCATATATCCGGCCTTCAAAAGCGAATATGTTCTAGAAATCACAGAGCATTGTTCATCAAATATGGCAAACACAACTTAAATTGTGCACTCAGCTAGCAGGATTCAGTTGTTATCACGTTTATGGAACAGTTGAAAGAATAAATCTATGATTTCTCCAGTTCAACAACTCGTTGGGAAAAATTAAACAGATGTGTGCCAATCACAATAAAGAGGGAATCAGAAACACGTTGGAGTGCACGATCAGAAGTTGTTATAGCAATTTATGAAGGAGTAGATGAACTGGTAGGGTTGTTGGAAAAAATATCAGAACATACAAATATGACGCCTGACACCAGGTATGATCCAGAAGCTTTGCTGGTAGGTATATTAAACTCAAACTTCCTGGTTCTGTTACAATTCTGGAAAATCCTACTTGGGAAAATTGATAGTGTCCAGAAACTGTTGCAGAATCCTAATGTGATTTCAAGGAAGCCAAATCTGATCTTGAATCACTTGAGCAAGAAGTTGTTAACATTCGTGATAATTTGAGCCAGGTTGCGATACACAATGGAAAAGAAGATGCGCATCATGGGGAATCGAGATTGACTGAAGGATCAGACGAAATCGGAGGATGCGTCGAGAATTAAAAAGAGATGCATAACATTCTGTATGATAAGAAATTTCACGTAATATGAACAGCGTAATTGATAGACTCCAACAGGAGATATCAATACGGTTTTACATTTTTTAAAAAAAAAAAAAACTAAACAACATAAAACTCTGTTTGCTGAGACAAAAGTCGATACACGTCGTTAAAATTGCGGACATTTAGCTAATTTCTACGAGACTGACATCACTGGTCACGAATTGTGCACAGAAATCGGAGACTGAAAAATGCTGTACAGTACCCGGACTGAAGTTCTACCAGAAATTCATTTGGAGCTTCTTGGTTTCTTTTTCATATGGAGATGACGTATTTCCCAATCTGCGCACATCACTTCAATTACAACTAGCAATTGTTGTTTCAACTGAAAGCTGTGAGCATTCCTTCACCAAACTGAAGCTATTTACGTTCTTCAATGGGACAAGATCGTCTGGGTGATCCATCATTCAATAGCATCGAAAGGCAAACACTTGAGATTATCAATGTTGACGTGATTGACGAGTTTGCGACATGCAAATCAATAAGGATCAATTTATTTTAGAATATGTCTATTTGAGTCATGCATAATAAGTTGAGGTTTTTTTTCAAATAAATTGTTTATAATCGTATAGAGAATTATTAGTCTGTATTCTATTTCAATAAAATGCCAGATGTTTCGAAAATGAACCATATAGATCTAAATAGTACAATTTAATTTTTTTTGTGCTGATTTTTATTTTATTTTAAAATTTTTAGCGCAAATTTTGTGTCCTGTCCCCGGGCGCGCTTGACCCTAGCTACGCCACTGCAATCAAGGGATAAGGGCTTTCAGCGCTTATCTTCATTAAGTTAACATTTTTTTTTTGATTTTCTAACCTGACAAATTTTAACTTCAATGACAAAATAAAGAGTATTTTGAAAACTGATATTCAAGATTCCATGTAAATCCTCATGCAAAAACCAGATTTTTTTTAACGGTATATTAAGAGAGAATATTCCCACATGTTTAAATTTTATTTTATAATAATTCAAAAAGTTGTCATAAAAGTATTACGATTTCATGCTAATTGTAGCCAACGTGTCCAAGTGAATTTCAGTAATCGTTGGCTTGATTATGTGAGACATAATTGTTTCTTCGACAATGTTGTAAATGCAAGTTTTTGGAAAGGAAAATCAGTAACAGGCCATTAACTTTTAGTTATAAAAATAGACAAGAAAGGCATATGTATAATGTTTATTCAAGTTTTTATATGTGGGTTATCTATGGTTTAATCCGTTTTAAAATTTCAATGTCAAATATGTGACTATACGCCATTATAAAATAACATCCATGAACATAAATCAGCAATCAATGATTCACACGATCAATATAAAAGCATGAAAACAAACTGTGGTACTTCGGGGTATTAATGCTTCATAATACGACAAATCAAAGATATGAGAGGCCTTTCGAATAGTTTTTTGTTCCAAGATTTAAAAAAAATCAAGGTACGAAAAAAAGCGCAGCTGATAATAGTGGGCATCACGTGACTGAAAAGGTTAATAAAATTGAGGTAAAAAATATTTTTTTTTAAAACACGTTATTTTAAGTGGACATGCAAGAGAAAAATATATTAAAACTTACAAGGTAAATGATGTTGATTTAATATGACTAAAAGCGTACTTATGAGGTTTCATATATGCAGTTTTTTTAAAGTGGATTAAAAAGAGGAAAATAAATTAAAACGTTTAAGTTCATGTACATTGATGTAATATGACTATGAGGGTACTTATGAGATTTCACATATGCAGTTCCCTCATTCTCTCACTTAAAGTACTCTTTTTTCCTTCTAAATTATAAATATTTAATATTTATACCAAAAACCTATCTTTATGGCGTATTTATAAATTATGATGTGATTTTGAAGCAACCGCCCTGTTGTCAATTAAAATACACCGGGGGTAAGAGAATCCTTGCAATCTATTCATATGTATAACTGTATCCCTATTGTATAAGGATCAAAATCAAGTGGCGTGCCACTTCAATAAAATAGAATGCCTTTATCACAGAATTCTGGAAACGACGGCACTATTCGTTCAATTTTATATAATAAATTTAAGTAACAATAAATGAATCAATTTGATAGTTTTGTAGTCTATTTTTAAAATCTATTTACCTTTACAATTTCATATTTCTATTACAAGTTTTTGTCTTTTAATCAATATATCATTTATGTAATAAAAATGTGTAATACTTTGTCTCATAGTATGGTAAATACAATTTTAATATTTTTTTTAAAAGGATAAAAATAATAGTGTAAACTAAGTTCTCTCTAGTACATATTTATATAAAATGTGTCAGCACCGGTGCCTTTTGGTGTAGTGATAAATGGAAATACGATTGTAATACACGAAAGATATTACAATTACAATTCTAATTCCTTAAAAAATAGTTTTAACTATTCTTGATGGACCAAATAATAGTATAATGCACAACAAAAAACTATAATCTTCCACACAATATAAAAGAAACGTTTTTTAATGTATATATGTATTTATTAACAAAAGTGTGATGACTAACAGAATTTATTAATTAATACTACTTTCGAACTGTCCGGGGTCGAATCACCCGGGGTCGAATAGTCCTGGGACGAACCATCCGTGGTCGAACCAACCGGGGTCGAAGTGTCCAACCATCATAAAAACACATCCATGAACATAAATCATCAATAAATGATTCACACGATCAATATAAAAGCATGAAAACAAACTGTGGTACTTCGAGACATTAATGTTTTATAATACCACAAATCAAAGATATTAAAAGCTTTTTGAATAGTTGTTTGTTCCAGGATAAGAAAAAAATTCAAGATACGAAAAAAGCGCAGCTGATAATAGTGGGCATCACGTGACTGAAAAGGTTAATAAAATTGAGGTAAAAAATATTTTTAAGTGGACTAAAAAGAGAAATATGTATTAAAACTTACAAGTTCAAGTATATTGATTTAATTTGACTAAAAACGTGGGGCGGGTACTTTTGAGGTTTCACCTATGCAGTTCACTCATTCTCTCACTTATAGATCTCTCTTTTGCCTTCTAAATTATTAAGCTTTAATTTTTATACCAAACACTTATCTTTATGGCGTATTTATAAATAAAGATTAGAAAGAGGAAATTACGATGGTACGGACACGTGACAAGATCTGAAGATATGTCAAAGGCGATATTGCAAGGCACAGTCCAGGGAAGAAGAAAAAGAGACAGACCAAGGAAGAGTTGGGAGTACAATATTAAAGAGTTGACAAGCCTGTCATTTAGCGATTCCCAGAAGGCAGCTCAGAACCGTGACACATGGCATGAGATAGTGTGCAGCTCAAAATGGTGTCCCAACGACCAAGCGTCGGGTTAAAGGCAGTTCTGTTCAGATGTGATTTTGAAGCACCCGCCTTGTTGTTAATTAAAATACACCGGGGGTAAGAGAATCCTTGCAATCTATTCATATGTATAACTGTATCCCTATTGTATAAGGATCGAGTTCAAGTGGCGTGCCACTTCAATAAAATAGAAAGCCTTTATCGAAGATCATGTAGGTAAAGGTCTGCATTTCTACAAATTTATATAATTAATTTAAGTAACAGTAAATGAATTAATTTGATAGTTTTGTAGTTTTAAAAATCTAGTTTTAAAATCTATTTTCCTTACAATTTCATATTTCTATTACTAGTTTCGGTCCTATATTCAATATATCATTTAAGTAATAAAAATGTGTAATACTTTGTCTCATATTATGGTAACTACAATCTACAATTTTAATCTAAAAAAGGATAAAAATAATCTTGCATACTAAGTTCACTCTACTACATAGTTATATAAAATGTGTCAGCACCGGTGCTTTTTGGTGTAGTGATAAATGGAAATACGATTGTAATATACGAAAGATTCTACTATTTAATTACAAATTCCTTAAATAATAGTTTTAATTATTCTTGACAAACCAAATGTATAAGACATAGATCTAACATTTAATCATCCACCCAATTAAAAATCGTTTTTTAATGTCTGTGTGTATTAATTAATAAAAGTGTGATGACAAACAGAATTTATTAATTAACACTACTTATTTCACTGTAAATTTCGAACGATTCTAAAAACACACAAACACATGTAAAACGATTTAAATAACTTATAACTATACTAAATAAATGGGACTCCATAAATCATCCATATATATCCCTTATTTGTATAGAAAAGTTTATTGAATTTTAAATAAATTTAAAAAATAGCCCCAAAAAAACCCCATTGTAAACTCTACAACTTTTAAATATATAAAAAATAAACGCAATGGTATAATAATTTAATTTAAAAATAAACATACCTTGTTAATGATTAATAATTGGCAAATTAATAATTTATTGTTATGTGCACTGCATGTAAGACTATATTAAATTAAGGCAGGTTATGAAGAGAAATTTGTAAAAAAAAGATTGGAGGATATAGAACAGAACAAACCGACGAAAAATTGTAAATTGTAATCAAGATAATCAAAGAAAGATCAAGTTTTTGTAATAACTAATAAGTTAGAATACAAGGCATTTAATACCGCCATTAGGCTTTTTGGTGTGTGTTTACATGGAAGTTATCTGTGTCCAGGGGGATCTAAGTCATCCGTTGGCCACAGATATCAAAAGTTGTCTAGAGGGATCTAGGTCCTTTGGCCACAGATATCAACCGTTGTCTAGAGGGATCTAGGGTCCTTTGGCCAGAGATATCAACCGTTGTCTAGAGGGATCTTGGTCCTCAATTCGCCATCACGTCACAAATATTTTCACCAAAAAAAAAATATTTGTTAATCAGCTATTCAGAGTGAAAACCAAATTCAATTCCTTGATAACCTTTGATCTATAATTAATAACTGCATACAATCAATTGATATGGCGGATAGTGTTTTAATCTATCTATATATATAAAAATGAAAGTATGTCTGTATGTGTGTGTGTGTGTGTGTGTGCTTGTCCGTTGTAACTGACTAAACCATTCATCCGATCGTCATGAAAATGTTTGTGATTGTTGAGTACCCTTCCGGAATGGTAACTGGCTACTTTTTTTTCTCAATCTAACACTAAGGGGACGCCGGGGCCCCTAAATGTGAATTTTTTCTAATATGAGCTATATAAAAATTAGTTTAAGCGCTATCTATTTGATAAATGGATGGATCTTAACAAAATTTTGTAATTATATTCTTTATAGCCAATATTAAAATACTATAGGTAAGTCATCTCCTAAGGGCCGCTCTTTTGGGGCTGGGGGCCCAAAATACCCGTTTTCACAAATGTTTAAGATTTTTTTTCACTATTGAATTATTAAAGGTCTTGACAAATAATGATAAATGTATCCATTAATATCCATCTTAAAATAAAAAGTTGTTTTGCGCTTTATATCTTGCCCTGAATGGGCCCCTAGGGCCCTTAATGTCGTTTTTTGCTTATATAAGCTATATAAAAATTAGCTTAAGCGATAGCTACTTGCTAAATTGATGGATCTTAACCAAACTTGGTTTATAAATACTTGATAGTAAATATTAAATATTATATGGCGCTAAACTCCTAATGACAACTCCTTCAGGGTTGGGGGCCCAAAATACCTGTTTTTGTAAACGTTTAAGATTGTATCCCCAAATTTAATTATTAAAGTTCTTGACAAATAATGATAAATGTACCTACTATTATCCATATTGAAATGAAAAGAGGTTTTGGACTTGAAATCTTGCCCTGAATGGGCCCCTGGGGCCCTTTATGTGGGTTTTTTTTTTTGTTGCTTTTATGAGCTATGTAAAATTAGTTTATGCGTTTGTTACTGAGTAAATAAATGGATCTTAACCAAACTTTGTATACAAAACTCTGTAGCTCATATTAACATAATTAAGGCCAATGAACTTCTAATGTCCATTTCATCGGGGCCGTGGGCCCCACATGTCTTTTTCGAAAATTTTAAAGATATTTTTCCCATACATTTTTTAACGATCTCAATAAATAAATCCATAATGAAACGGAATTAAAATGAACAGATTTTTGAAATTGACATCTTGCACTGATTGTGGCCGGGGGCCCCTAAATATGTTTTCCCTTCTATATCTATTACTATATAAATGTGTGTGTGAGAGTGTATGTCCTTTATAGCTGACTAAACCATGTATTCAATCGTTATGAAAATTTTTCAGACCGTTGAGTACCCTTTCCAGAATGGTAACTG
>MUZC01004560.1:581776-621733 GCA_002072015.1 Radix auricularia | reverse complement strand
TATCAAAAAAGGACAAGTTAGTTGGTCTTTAAAAAAAAGGTTGGCGCCGTAGGCGCCCAAAAAAAGGGGGCGCCGCAGGCGCCACGGCGCCTGGCACAATCTAGTTTATTATTATAGAAGTGTAATTTTTATCTCTGATCTGGTGTGTAGCTGCATGTAATTTAAAATTGTGTTTCACGTGATGTACTGTGATTTCCTAAGCCTTTGTTGATCCTTATAGAGATTAGCTTGCTAACGAAAGTTGTAAAGATTTTTTAAAAACTTAATTTCATTATTAATGGTGTTATCTGAACATTGTTGACAGTAATTTAGTCGTAGAGTTACTTTTCTTGTCATGTCGATACAAGCAAGAATAGGACTACAACTGACATACTCAAGCCTCTCGCTCACACACAAACACACACGTGCACACACACGCACACACACACACACACACACACTCAGAAGCACACAAACACATATAAAAAAAAAAACACTAAAATAACATTGATGACAAGAAATTCTTTATTACAGGGCTTTGCCATTAACAATCATTTGTACACAAATTAAATAAGTTACATGAAAAAGAAATTTATCATCGTCATATACGCAACATTATGATAACGGAACAAATAAAAATAAATTAAGTTTTTTTTTCTCTCAGTTTCTATTTATGACACCATTATGTAGCATCTTTGTTTAAATTTTGACACATTTTGACATTCGCCCATCACTTCCTATTAAACACTGTGTTACATTGTGACATTTGACTATCACTTCCTATGAAACACTGTGTTACATTGTGACATTTGACTATCACTTCCTATTAAACGCTGTGTTACATTGTAACATTCGCCCATCACTTCCTATTAAACACTGTGTTACATTGTGACATTCGCCTATCACTTCCTGTTAAACACTGTGTTACATTGTGACATTCGCCCATCACTTCCTATTAAACACTGTGTTACATTGTGACATTTGACTATCACTTCCTATTAAACACTGTGTTATATTGTGACATTCGCCTATCACTTTGTATTAAACACTGTGTTACATTGTCACATTCAACTATAATTTCCTATTTAACAATGTGTTACATTGTGACATTCGACTATCACTTCCTATTACACACTGTGTTACATTGTGACATTTGACTATCACTTCCTATTAAACACTGTGTTACATTGTGACATTTGACTATCACTTCCTATGAAACACTGTGTTACATTGTGACATTTGACTATCACTTCCTATTAAACACTGTGTTACATTGTGACATTCGCCCATCACTTCCTATTAAACACTGTGTTACATTGTGACATTTGCCTATCACTTCCTGTTAAACACTGTGTTACATTGTGACATTCGCCCATCACTTCCTATTAAACACTGTGTTATATTGTGACATTCGCCTATCACTTTGTATTAAACACTGTGTTACATTGTGACATTTGACTATCACTTCCTATTAAACACTGTTATATTGTGACATTTGACTATCACTTCCTATTAAACACTGTGTTACATTGTGACATTTGACTATCACTTCCTATTAAACACTGTGTTATATTGTGACATTCGCCTATCACTTTGTATTAAACACTGTGTTACATTGTCACATTCAACTATCATTTCCTATTTAACAATGTGTTACATTGTGACATTCGACTATCACTTCCTATTAAACACTGTGTTACATTGTGACATTTGACTATCACTTCCTATTAAACAATGTCTTACATTGTGACATTTGTCTATCATTTCCTATTAAACAATGTCTTACATTGTGACAATTGACTATCGCTTCCTATTAAACACTGTGTTACATTGTGACATTTGACTATCACTTCCTATTAAAAACTGTCTTACATTGTGACATTTGGCTATCACTTCCTATTAAACACTATCTTACATTGTGACACATACTTATCCGTTATTAATGTACATTGTGCTATATTTTAACATTTAGTTACAATTGTTTGTTTACTATGTTACATTGTTAAGGTGGCCAAGGAAAATTATCAAGAAGAGGAAAACGTGTAAAATTATATTTAATTCCTTTGCGTTTAGTATCATTATAATCAGACGTTTATACATTACAATAAGACCTTAGCATAATTAGAACTTTTTTATATTTTTTTTTTTTGAAACTGCACTTTTCTATAATTCACTGCCAATTATTATTCAGCTATTTATAGTATTAACGCTTTGAAAATAAAATGAAATGTATTAAATAATATTAAGGTCATACTGCATGTTTATAGTCCCTGTTAGTCTTTGGTATAAAAACATTGTAGGGGCTGGTCAAAAGGAATGCATAGAATTTTAGAAATAGTGTTAGTCTTTGGTATGAAAAAAAAACATCGTGAGGGGGGGTGGGGGGGTTGGTCATATAATTTTTGAAATTGCATTACACTTTTCTGTTAATTTGAGAACTTCATGTAAAGATTTGAAATGTGATTAAATTAACATCAAGTAAATTACCCCACATCGTTAATTGTGGAGTTCCTAAGAAACAAAACACTTAGCTGGGAAGATTTCAAAAGTTAGCATTTAATTGTACCAAAATTGCCATATCCACATACACAAATTTATTATACTAACTCGTAATAAGTTTTTACAATAACACCAAGAAATAACAACATATTACTTTTACAAATTAGAAAGGAAAAACTTACGTTTTCAAAACTGTTATTTCAAAGATTAGTTTAAAAATATAGATCTAAGCTTAAAAGAATATTTTGGGTGCAAGTCATGTGCTTCGCCGTTTGGAGATTTCCTTTTTAACAAAACAATTTTTTGTAAGTCTTTTTGAATTTGGAGCTCATTGAGACATAAATGATAAAATTCGACACCGCCGCTAGTTGGAAGAACAAGCTGCTGGTGTCCATCACAAGGTATCGATTGTACGCGTTGTGGCGGCCAAAGTATTGGAACAACTCCAAACTGTAGCACATTGTAAAGATCAAAAGCGCACAAACACAGACGACCAGAACCTTCTTGGTGGCCTTTAAAATATTCATTTTCGAGGATTTCCCACCAGAGGCTGAAATGCTCTTCATCTGTTTATTGGCGTGGAACATTTTAATCATTATCAAGATTGATGCGACAAAAATGATTATCAAGGGTACGGCAGATACGATCATGTTAAGAAAATAAGCATTATACTTTTTAATGGCTCTTATGTCTCGGTCTCTAATGTAGAAGTGTAAGTAGTATATTGGGGTGTTTTTTATTTTAACTCTGATCCATCGCCCAAAGTAGGTGAAAAAACCCAGGAGAACGGAGCATGAGTGCGGCAATGTGGTTGAGGATGACCCCAATGATGACACGTCTTGGAGTAAACAGTCGGGAGACGAGAAAGGGAAACCACACAGCGACAAGCCGCTCTGATGCGATTATTGCCGCTTGCATTATACCGAAGGTAGCGAATATCCCATTTAGTACATTGATGTAACTTAAGCAGAACCTGTAAAGGCTGTTGGCTGCGTTGTAGAGTTGCATGATGTGAGACACGCGTATTAAAGTATTAGTCAGTGAGAACATCAAATCGTCAACCGCCAATGATGTCACCATGATGTTGGTGGTGTCCTTGAAGCCGTGATGAGACAGGATGATGATGTTCAGAACATTGCCGATGATGCCGCAGACGGCGAAAAATTCGGTGAAACAGTTGACGAAAAAGCGTGAAGAAAACGGGATTTCTAAACTTGGAGTTCCTAAAATTGTCAAATTTTTCATCAGTACCTCCATGTCTATAGGTAACACGGGTGTTGAGTGTCTTGCTGTAATTCTCTATGAAGATGTCTTCAGTACCTCCATGTCTAGGTAACACGGGTGTTGAGTACCTTTCTGCACTTATCTATGAAGATGTCTTCAGGTTTCAATAATTGTAAATACTAAAATATAATTTTAAGAAATATTAGTAAAGCTCTAGACAACTTTCAATCAATGTTAAGAAAAATTCCTCTGATTTAATAATACCCTATATAAGTTTTTCCCTTTTCGGGAAGATGATGGATAATAATTTTTAGCTCTCAATTCTTTTAGATGACCCTAAAATAGACACGTATAGGTTTAACTTTTTTTAACGGTAACCCGTAATCTGTTAAGAAAGCGAAACGATAATTGCGATGCAGTGGTCGACATCGTTTACATAAATCCGTATCCTTAGTATATAATTTATTAATAAAAGGTTATTTTCTTTGCGGCCATCGATAGCGATTGGTCCCTCAAACTCGTAAAGACTCCCATCCCACAGCCAAATTCAAATAGAAAAAAAAATTACACTGAAAACGTTTACGCGGAGGTTCAAAACGAGTTGTAGATCTTGTTTTTTTGTGCAGTATTTTTTCCCAAGTCTTTATTTTTAGTCTATGTGATAAAATGAAAAGAAAAGAAAAACAAAGATAAACATAAACAATAATAATACTCTATGTCCGTGTTTATTTTTGTTTTTCTTTTCTTTTCATCTTATTGCATAAATTTTACTATGTTTTAATTTTAAGATATATGTAAGTAAATGTTTTTGTACTGATGAAGGCATGAGCCGAAACGTCTACTGTTATTTGTATTAGTTGATAATAAAGCTTTAATTTATTGTTTCCTTACACAAATAGTTTGTGTAATTTGGTTTTTTTTCTATTGTCAAACAATGGTGCGCACATTTTCGTGTACGCATAAGATTAAATTTAGCTGTGGCTTTTTTTTTACAGGTAGATCTACTTTCTTTATTTGATAGATACGTAAAAATGATTCATTTCAACTGTCACTCGTTGAAAGGGATTTATTTTTTTTTTATCGTGTAAATGAAGTTGTGAATTTTGTTAAATTCTGTTGTGATATGTATTTCGTTATTAAATAAAATTCCAATTCTGTATTTAGTGTGTGGATTTTTACGTGGAAAGTGATGGCTAATGTCAAATATCTCTAAAATAGAGATAATTATATACATGCTATTAAATGCTATTCCTGTTGTAATAAACTGGGGACAGCCGGTTATCCGAACCGGATATCGAGATTTTTACCACTATCTCGATTCGGCAAATACTTATCTCAGATCCAAACAGTATCCGAATATCAGTGTAGTAAGGGATTTTTTTAAAAATCAAATTAAATTAATATTGATTATTTTATAAAACAAATATATACGAAGTAAAAAAAAAAAAACTATAACCAGAAATGATTTGATTTATAGTCAAAATCTTCGTTTTTACGGGTTGTTTATTATAACTATAATGAATAGTATTTTTGACGTGATGCACATTTACGGCCGGTCTAGGCGGCTGTTGGAGGGGAGGTACAACATGCCACCGAAACGACTGAGGAACGTCCTTGGACGTGCTTTGTTGTTCGTCTAATAATATAAATCAAGAATATTTTACATAATATTGGAAACTTACATTGCAAGATCTGAGTATGTTTTATATTATTAATATTAACAATATAAATTTAATCATAATATAATCGATTGGCAGTGCAGAAAAAATATTAAAAATTTTCCAAATATTTTTGTTTGTTGTTGCCTTTTCCAAAGATAGTATACCGGTTAAAAAGGTAAATATTTTTCTTTTGAATAATTTTATTTTAAATCAACTAGATGTTCTTCAAAAGGTTTCTTTTTTAAAGATTTATTTTCTGATAATGACTAAGCAATGTTATGGTTGTGACCCTTGTTTATCTAATTTAAAATTTCAGTGACAAAACGCAATTTTTAGAGTTGAGAGTTTTTGCTTTGGTAAATCACACCTCTGGGCTGGGGGATATTGACTTCCTCACTCACTTTATTTTGAAAGAAATTCTGGTGAACCCAAGGAATCATGTGTCACCAAAAATCGAAGGTACACCAAGAATTTATGGTACTCCAAAAAATCACGGTACTCAAAAAAAAACAGGGTACTCCAAAAAATCATAGTACTTTTAAAAAATTAAGATGCCCCAAGAACTCGTTTTTCACCAAGAAATTATGGTACTCCAAAAAAATCATGGTATTCTAAGAAATCATGGTACTCCAAAAAATCATGGTACTCCAAAAAATCATGGTACTCCATGATTAATTAAGATACACCAAGAACTCGTGTTTCACCAATAAATCACGGTAATCCAACTCCAAAAATCATGTTACGCAAACAAATTGTGTTACAACTAGAAATCATGTTGACAGAAAATTTAAAAAGTCGAATCTGTAGAATCTTTCCCATAGTAATTATATTTTCTTTCACAATGCCGAGAGATTTAAACCCAAACTGGCGACAACAAACAAAGCATGTAAAAATTCTAATGAAAACAATACGCATGTGATTCTCACTCTGTCTCTCTCTCTCTGTGTATAATATATATATATACCTTCATATACAAAAGAATACGCGACTCTTCTGATTGTAGATGTATTCGTGTTAATGCAGTTGTTATAGGAAGACGTTGATTTTTATAAATTCCAAACGTGACGTACACAGCTGATGTTTGCAATTAGGTGATTTCTTCTTGAGGCAGCAGATGACATAAAATAAGCTTCATTTTAAATAATGGAACTATTTAAGGAAGAGATTAACATTACGCAAATTTTAAGCATGATCTTCATCATCACGCTATTAACATCATTTGAAATAAACGCAAGTTTTATCGGCATCCTTCGGTCTCGCGAGACGATGGTGCATCACCGTTGGGTTGGGTTGCATTTTCTCGAGTGGCTGTGCAGTCCTATCCTTGAGTGACAGTCTTTACCACAGTTTTTACACACGAGTTCTGTGCTTCCAAATGTTTTGACCTTTCTCCTAGCTCTTCTGTCTGCAGCCTCTTCCATTCTTCTTTCCTAGGCTACTATGACGCCCTCTTTGACAACTGTGCACCACGTAGATCGGTCCTCTGCCTTACACTCCCAATCACTTGTATGTATTTTGGCTGCTTTCATGTCCCTTTGACAGACATCTTTAAATCACAAGCGTGGGCGACCTGTTTTCCTCTTTCCCGGAGCAAGTTCACCTTCGGGATGCGGCCGGGGCTCATTCTTTTAACATGTCCTAGCCACCTCAGGCGTCTTTCGCTAAGAATTGAAAACATGCTTTGGGTATTGGCACGCGTTAGGACCTCAATATTAGGCACTTTGTCTTGCCACTTAATACCAAGGATGCAGCGCAGGCATTTCAAATGGAAGCTGTTAAGCTTACGCTCTTGTGGTCCATGTCTCGCTCCCATATAGTAGTGTACTGATGACACAGGCTCGATAGACGCACAGTTTGGTTTTCTCCGTTAGCTTGGTGTTTTGCCAGACCCGCTTATTTATTTTAGCCATTGTTGCCGCTGCCTTGCCAATTCTGCTGTTTATTTCTTCTTCAATGGACAGTGTATTGGAGACCTTGGATCCCAAGTAGGTGGAGCTGTCCACAACCTCCAAGTTTTCATTATCGATATATATGGTAGGAGGAGGTCGAGTGTCTTGGGCCATGATGTTTGTCTTTGTTGCAAACCAGATTCTGGAGTGTCCTCTCCAGAGGTGAAGCAAGCCTGGGCGGGTATTATGGTTTACAAACGCATATATTTTGAAGAAGAAAAAAGAAGACCATTTGATAACAAATTATTAAAGAAGTAAAATTAAAGATAACTATTTCTTCGGTGCTCTTCTTTAACAAAAAATAATAAATATTTTTTAAAAACTGTAAAAACAAAAGTTTTTGACAATAAATCCCTTATATATGAGACATAACTTAAAGTATTAATTACATTTAAAACAAACATTTACAGACTGAAAGTGACTTAAATCCCAAATGCTCTAAAATGGGGATGGGTGGGGTTGGGGATGTGGTCAACGATAGTTGGAGTGAACTTAGCAAATACTTGGATGTCAACAACAGATGGCTATTATACATTCATATTGAGACAAACTCAAAGTGCATTAGTTATATTACGGTACATTCGATCGATCTGAAATTTTGATACATGCATTGTTAGGTGACAAGTCAATGTGCAAAATTTCAGCTCAATAGCATCACGGGTAATGGGTCATTTTTTTACTTTTATTTTTCCACCATACTATACGGACAGACCAAAAGATGATGGTGAAGTTAA
Organism: Radix auricularia; assembly: GCA_002072015.1. NCBI lineage: Eukaryota > Metazoa > Mollusca > Gastropoda > Lymnaeidae > Radix > Radix auricularia. The sequence continues at coordinate 613,687 of MUZC01004560.1, read as the reverse complement.
TGTAAGGGATTTTAAAAAAACATAATATAAAAATAATATAAATATGTACTTTAAAAAAACAACATTTAAACAACTTTGGTTTTTTTTTTTAAAGCTTTATTTTAGTTCATCAAAATCTAAATGGTAAGCTTGTTATTACAATAGTCAACTCTGAATAACTAAGAAGAAAGAATTTTTTAACAATTCAAATCACAATAATTAGTCCGCACATGTCTTTGAATAAAATCATTTTAACATTCAAGATGAGATCTATATCTCAAAAATTGCAAATTTAAATACATCTAATTGATAATTGTACATAATAAAGTCATATAGCTGACATCTAATTGATAATTGTACATGATAAAGTCACATGACTGAGATGATGCCAGTCAGATAACTGCATTCTCTTATAATTGCAATGCAGGAGCTACCAGTAATGTCATGTCATATAATCTGTCATTGACTTTATGATAAAGGAGATACCAGTAGTGTCATCTATTCAGTCATACTCTTATCATTTTGATACAGGAGCTACCAGTAAGGTCACGTCATCTATTTTGTCTTGTCATGACAAATATGATAGGATTTTTGTCCAATATGAATACAATTCAAACAGCACATATGGAAATCATCTTCAAGATATGTTCCATCAACAATCCTGAGTTCAGAGCTGAAGCCTAATTAAGGTACACAACTCCTAGCAACAACCAATGGATTTGTTAGTTAGCATTGCTACATCTTTCCAACAACCAATGGATTTGTTAGTTAGCATTGCTACATCTTTCCAAAGCACTAAATGCTAACAACTTCTATTTACATTGCTATAAATACTTTTAAAAATAAAACTGTATTGAACAACAACCTACGAATACTGTGCCATCAATATCTTTTTCTTTCAATTTGAGCAACTAGACTAGGGGCTGAAAGATTTTCCAAATTTAAAAAAAACTTCAGCCATTCATACTTGTGGACTAGGAAGAGAATATAGTTCCCAGAAAAATTTATAATTCTGCCATTTTATCATCTACATAAAAAATGTTTAAAAATTATGCACAAAAAGAGGAAACTCAAAGCATATATTCTTCTCATAGTTGAGTCATTAAAAAAAAAAAAATTAAATTAAGTATTAGATTTCTTTAAGGAGATAAGAATTGTAGGTCACGAAAAAGTTTTGCTTATTTATATTGCATTTCAATGACATAGACTATTGCCCTTAGGAAAGGTGGGTTGACATACACATTGTATATCCTACTTCATGTTTTGAAGTAATTCACTTGTAAACAATTTCATAACAGTCTTAACTTCCCATGTGTGATATGGTTTCAATAACAGCCAGTTACAATGTGCAACATAAATTAAACAACATATGCATTATGCTTGGCATTCACTTTATCCAGAATGAATTGCTTACTCTTCCTAAAATTGATCCTCATCCACATTGTGATCACATGTTTATAACCTGTACCCTAATAACTGCATTCCTTCACATCAACACATTGATGTCATGAGTACAACAAATAAACTCAGTATGTAATTCCTTCTAGTAATAAAGTATCACAACATGACATAACACTGTGGAAATAACACTGAGAGTTAGAAACTTCTAAGTCTCTACATTTCTAAAGTTCTACACAATTGACTACTGTTGACATTGGAACATTAAAACAGTTTTAGTTCATGAGCTCACTCACTAGTAGGCATGTCAACAGGTACCTGGCCAGCTTTTTTCAACCATACTGACAGCCCTACTCACTATTAGGCATGTCAACAGGTACCCGGCCAGCTTTTTTCAACCATACTGACAGCCCTACTCACTATTAGGCATGTCAACAGGTACCCGGCCAGCTTTTTTCAACCATACATACAGCCCTACTCACTAGTGGGCATGACAACAGGTACCTGGCCAGCTTTTTTCAACCATACTGACAGCCCTACTCACTAGTACACTGGATCAACACTATCATGCCTGAAAGATCTACTAGTCTATGGTACATAATTTGCACAAGAAAAGAGATGCACAGATAAATAAGGCATGAAATCATCTTCTGGTAACAAAGTCTAGATAGAAGTACAAAGAACCTCTAGAACAAAACATACAACTTGTGGTAAAAAGTTGAAATCTAGATAGAAGTACAACAAAACATAAAACCATCTTCTGTGAACAAGTTGAAGTCCAGATTGCTGTCCCAACAAATAAACTCTGAAGTTTAACATAAAAAGAACAGCTTATCTGCTTCATTGGCAAACTGCATAAATCAATAATTCAGCTATTCTCAACAAAATAATCTAAGGGCCCTTCTTGATATACTTTTAAATAAGACTGGGCAACATGTTGTAGTTTTCTACATCACAATGTAAGGGGAACCCATTGAGAAACACTGAACCAACCATTAATAATCCAAGTTAAGTTAGCACAGGACACGAGGCAGAGAAGCTTGTTCACATTTTATCATCAGCTATTAACATTGCAGCTGACACCAGTAACATCAGTTTTGGACACAAAGTCTGGGAAATGAGATCCCAGGGACCAGAGCTTTGACTCATGAACTCTCACGATCAATAACACAAGAATCTCTGTGGTTTAAATTCATTATGTAACTAACGTGTGTCTACAGCTGTTTTATCTTATTTACCAGCAGGGTTGGCATTCATTTACTTTTATGGAGTATCAGGACGATAACGCATAAACCTTTGAGATAATTCTTGGAAAATCAACATCTAGGGACATACAATATTCATTTGTATTAAGAACTGAAACATGTTTGAGGAAATAATGTAGTAGCACTTTATCTAAGAACATTTCACAACATGCTTCATTATTTCTAACACACTATAATAATCAGCGTTTTAGCAATAGAACAAGGATATTTAGGTGACAAATCCAAACACGCACTTCATGTTCAGCTATACCAATCTCAATCCATCCAGTGTTTAATCTATGGCTAACAGCATACCAATATCTACATCACATTTCATATGGTGTCTTATTATATATCTTAAGTCAATAACGACGGGGTCATGCACATATAACATACACTTGATATTTCAGCATCACATTTTGACACAGCACATTGTTTTCAATTACAGGGGGGACAACAAAATTTCCCTGAATGACACAGATGACATTATTGCTAAAGTAAAAATAAATCACAATTTTGTCTCTGTGTGAAAGATAACCCACCAGTTACAACCTTTAAAAAACACACTTTATCTTGGGTGTCTTCCCCTGGAGTAGCTAACTCTCAGTATCCAAAATGCCAAAAACAATTCAATTATTATGCATATCAATATAGATCATCATTAATTATTTCCATAGTTAAGAGGCAACTTCAATACAAAAACTTGCTTCAGTTAAAAAGTCTTTTTATACTTATATCATATATTCTTACTTTAAACATATGTGTTGTTTTTTTATGAACATTTCAACTATTTTTCCTAATTTTCATGATAAATCATTAATGACACACAAAGTTTTATATATTGTTCAATCTCTCAGTAATTTATCGTTTAAATTTAAATTTACTTTAACAATGAATTATCAGAAAAGTTTTTACATCTTCATCTTAACAGGAAATACAGCTTCATAGGTTAAACATGCATTCATTGACTATTGCCAGCGCTACATTCATTACTTTATCAAAGACCTTGTACAGTTAAAAAAAATAAATAGCAATGAAAATCAAAATAAATATCATAAATACTATGCTAGAAGTTAAACTTCTAATTTTTTAACCAAGCACGAGAAGTGGGCCATCATCTTTTAAATATGGGACTTTCTCCAAAAATCTTTAAAATTGTAGAAAAAAGTTCACAATTCTGGAAATTCCCAGTTCCTGAAGTACAATTATTACAAAGGTATCACTTTTGAAATGTATTTATCATTTTGTATTCCTTCATCAAAATTAGTTTCAAAATTGAGGAAAGTTCTATTTATATCAGCAAAAAGTAAATATTTCTTATTTTGAAATGTGTATTCTGCTTAACTGGGACATTAATCTGGGAGAGAATCTAATAATTTTTTTGTAGTATCACATCTTTCTTATTTGGTTTGAGGCATTTGAGGTAAAATATACATAACCAAAACAAACACACACAAAAAACAGAACATTTTCATTCAGTTGAATTAAGTTATTAACAGTTTTTTTAAAAAATCAATTATTTATTCAACTCTGCTGGATTTCATTACAGATAACTCTTTTCTTTTAAATCAGGAATAAAATAAACAACTGAATGCAAACAAAATTTATCTATCAGTACATCAATTGAATAAGTTGTTAAAATTTATTTACTAAATTAATTTGCGCATTACAACAAAGAAAGAACAGGCAGAAAATTTGTGCACATGTTGCTGATACTGTTGGGGTGAAAACTTCGTAGATTTTAATTTGTAAAAAAAGTTGAGAGGACATAAAATAACAAAAAGGGTTAAATAAAATTCAAGGGGAGAACATTTTTATTTAAATACAAAGGGAGAGCACTTTTTTATTATTAAAAAAATATCTTTTTAAAAAGAATTTTACAAAATTCTATAAATACACAAAAGTTGTGAATAACGCACAAACAAACTTGACATTAATAAATAATATCTTTTTGTGTAAGAAGTTCTGAAAAGTCCCATAATCATTTATTCATAGTTGAAAGTTTACAAATACAGATTAAAGTGTCACATTTCTTTCGCAAGACAGTGACAAAGAATTAAAACACACTTTTTTTAAAAAGAGACACATGCATTAAATTGATTGTATTTATTTATTTTTAGGGATTTAACACTATTTATGTTAGCTTAACTTTCTCCATTTAACCAACTAGAATTATTGTTTATTAGTCCAGAGTTTAAATTTTGTAAACTAATTTCATTTCACAGGAATGTCAATTAACATATTGGCATGTCAAGATTTTAAAATTAAACAGAACAAATATTTTCAAAAATAGTTGCATTTCTCTTGGGGAAAAAAAAGAAAAGTTAATGTAGGACAGATAACAACACACTGGTTAACAGTTACAGTTTATTTCATTGATTTGATCTACTTATTGGGGTAATAATAATCAAAGAAAGGAGGGGGGGGGGGAAAATACAGCAAAAGATATGGAGGTTATGAGGATGGGATTAGCAATAACAAAGTTAAAAGCACAAGTTAACAAAAGCAGTTACTAACGACATTATATGAAGGGTATTAAAGAAACAAAGAACGCTTGAGGAGTAGGTTTATGCCATAAACACTTCCAATGATAAAAACCTATAATCAGGTAAAATGGTAGATTTTTAACTATACCATAACTTGTCATCTAACTTCTAAAACAGATGTTACATTAATTTTGTTTCCATTGCCGTTTAAAACTCAGACCATCTAAAACTTTCTATATTACACGGGGACTTTACTTATCAACTACTTAAGTTAATGAAAGCACAATCAGTTAATACTCTTCTTACCCAGTTAGATATGGAGTTATAGACTAATATTGTGGCAGGCCCAACACTGACAGGCCCAACACTGGCAGGCCCAACACTGACAGGCCCAACACTGGCAGGCCCAACACTGACAGGCCCAACACTGACAGGCCCAACACTGACAGGCCCAACACACAACTTTAAACACTGATGTGATTGTTGCTTTGTATACAATATTTCAATACCTTAATGCCATTTTAAACCCAGAAAATCATTGCTGTGATGTATTTACATCAGCAGGTTGACCTCAATATCACCAGACTTCCTCAGCTTGCCTCTGTAGCTTTCCAAGTCTGGTCACAAAACAGTTTTAAAGCCAGCCAGAATAAAACCTGGAGTTCTATTTCCGTTCCTCACAAATTTTTGTTAACGATGCCACCTGGCCCAGCAAGACTGCTGACTCCCATCAGGTCCTTGTCGATCTGTCGGGCTGCCTGTCGACCTTCTGCAATTGCCCAGACAACAAGGGACTGGCCACGTCTGCAATCTGGCAACAGAACAAAGTGAAGGTGGTTAACAAATATCTTGAATTTTTGCAAGGATATAATTAAAATTATCTCATTTTAAACCAGAAATTCTTGAAGAGTTTTTTAAAAGGACTTTCTCCTTTTAAGATAACAAACTTTCTACAGCCTTATCTAGAAAAACTGTCAGATAAAAATAGTTAAAAGTGCTATACACAATATTTATGACTGACATCTTGTTTAGAATTCTTAAGAACAAATTCAAAATAACTACGTAGGTGACAAGTCAGTCAGTGTATACCGAAGCCATACTGGTAAAATTTCCAATGTATCTGCTAATGGACATTCTTAACAAAAGCATAAATTATAAAGGTCGGTCCACAAATCAAATTTTCTGTAAAATTTTTTATCAAACTTTGTTAAATAACCATGGAAAATTGCATCACGCACTATTTTATTTGGCAAACTCATAATTTATTGTTAGCTATGCATGAAGATTTTGAAAGTTGTGATAAGACCCAGTTTTGCTGGAAAATTTGATGAGTGGACCGACCTTAAGAAAGTATGCTCATTGCATGATAATGACTTTGTTTTAAGAGTATTTAAATATGTTTGAAATAAATCATCAGTCATGAATAAACTTACCTCCTGCTGCGTACAGCTTTGGAATGCTGGTATGATATTTCCCATTGGAAGTTTCCAGATTTCCCCTGGGGTCAAGGTGAACAGATAGCTCATCAACAACCTTACGTTCAGGTCCAAGGAATCCCATAGCCAGCAGAACCAGGTCACACTTGTAGGTCTTTTCTGAGCCTGATAGAAGATTTTTTGTGAGTTATTGTGAGTTAATTATCCTATGCATATTTAAGGAGATTGAAAAACTTCAGACAATATTGTGGCAATTATTATCACTATCCAAACAAGAGTGAAAAACTATATACAATAATGTTTCAATTGATAATATCGCATAAGAATGAAAAAGGTACAAATTTAATTAATATATTAATAATATATTTCCTGTTCAGTTGAAACTCAGGAAAATGAGTGAAATGTGAGCCTCATGTGAGAATTTTATTTTGAATGTAAAATAAGCCAAAACCTATACAATACAAGATTACAACAGTTATTTAGAATCCAAACTAAAAACATTCAAATAAACTTAAACAAAATCGTCATCCCACACTTTGGTTTCTGTTCTAACAATTTACATTGATCTGTTGCTATAAAACTAAAAACTTGACTCACCTGGGCCGTCCTTCATTAAACTTAACATTGATCTGTTGCTATAAAACTAAAAACTTGACTCACCTGGGCCGTCCTTTATTAAACTTAACATTGATCTGTTGCTATAAAACTAAAAACTTGACTCACCTGGGCCGTCCTTCATTAAACTTAACATTGATCTGTTGCTATGGGACGTCCTTCATTAAACTTAACATTGATCTGTTGCTATGGAACGTCCTTCATTAAACTTAACATTGATCTGTTGCTATGGGACGTCCTTCATTAAACTTAACATTGATCTGTTGCTATGGGACGTCCTTCATTAAACTTAACATTGATCTGTTGCTATGAAACTAAAAACTCGACTCACCTGGGACGTCCTTCATGATCCAACGTCCAGCATCATCCTTGACCCACTCTACAAGGGATGTTTTAACACCAGTCACATGACCAGCATCATCTCCTTCAAATTCCTGAAAATATGACCACACAACTATAGTTAGAGAACATTAACAATTAAGTGAATAACTTTGTATTTAACAAGTACAAGTCAGGTAAGGGCTACATAAACCAGCATAAACATTTTTTAAAACACATAAGTGAATTTATTTTGTGGATAGTGCTAACCAGCGTCTCAAGGTGAGCCGTATCTGTCTTGTCTTATCTATACAGACGCTCCTTCTATGCAGAAGATAATTGCGTCCACAGACCATGACGATGATCTGTTGACAAGTGATACAGTGTTCACAGACCACGGCTATGAGGGTTCCACGCATTACCCAGCCGCCTAACTAGTGTTAGGTACCCATTCGGATCTGGGTGACTCAGGGACGCCCTAGGCACAAACCCTTGCCTTTGCAAGGATTCGAAACTGTGACCACCGTGTCCCCATATGTCCACAACTTCAGGAAGCCATGAAAACTGAATCTTAATTTCAATAAAAACAGTTTCTAAATATTTATAACACGAAGGGTGCCATGGAGTTGGGAAAATAAAGATTTTTAAATAGTTTTGTAATACTGGTATAAAAAGTGTGGGCGCGGTGGTCTAGCGGTAGCGCAGCTGACTGTTGAACCGAGGCAGAAGAGAGTCACGGGTTCTATCCTCGGTGCTGGCAAAGCCCCTGGGGCATTGTGCTAGCCACACAATCCCTTGCTATTTCACTTGCTCCCATAGGCCATCATGGTCTGAAAGGGGTTACTATTATAAAGTCATAGTTAATTTACTGTTTACTTTTTTCTTGCAACTAAACAATAATAATTATTTTAAGTTTAGTACCACTTCCCCCCCCCNCCCCCCCCCCCCCCCCCCCCCACAAACAAAGCTGTTGTACGGCGTTGATAAATTCATTTCATTTTTCTCTTTCTTGGGTACAAGAAAACTGGAGTCAAGAGATTTATTTTTCTCATTTATTTGTGACAGTACACTTTTGTGACAATTCAATTTTTTGACAGAATTTGTAATCAAAGAAATAAAGGCAGACTTACCAAACTTTTAACATTGAAGACTCTAGGATCTCGACCCCATTGTAGTTTGACCTCCTCATGTCCATAATCCACACGGAAAATCCTGGGCCAGGTCGGCCATGGGTTATTGTCTGCTCTCGTTGCCGGGGGCTGGGGCAGGATTTCAAAAGTGGTAATGGACTTGGCACCCTGAAAGTTAATAACATTTTACTTTAAAAACTACTGACAGGAATCATGCTTGGAGATGTAGCACAGTATGATTGCCAATGAAATCTTTGAATATGTGTCATAGTCCATTACAAAGAGCTAGATTTTTTTTATATGGGATTATAAGAAATAATTGTCTCACTACCTGAATTAAATATATATTTTTTGTAACAGTAAATTTTGCAACACACAGGTTTAAAGTGTCACGAGGAAAGCCATTAAATCAAGTGCCTATGATTAACTATGTCACAAGGAAGGTATTTCTATTTCAATATATTAGATATATTAGCCCCAAAGCATTGTAAAGCGCTACTAAATAGCACTCTCATTAGAAATGAGATCACAGAAAGTAAAAACTCTTCAATGCTTGAAAAATGATGTATGCGACTTCGGGCAATGGCCGCTTATCATTCAATTCGTGGAGTTTTTTGGTAGTTTTCAGTTTGATTTTTTTTTTTTGAAGATGCGATTTTCCTATATTTTATTATAAAAATAATAGTACCAAACTACAGGTAAATATAGTATTTGACTCAAGACAGTGTTTTGGATGCGTAAAATAACCATTCTAAGCCTAAAAAATGAAGTCAGTATGATAATAATAATATAAATGGATTTTACGCAATTTTTAAAATTTCATTACCAGTTGATCGGAATACAGGAAATCCCTACGGAAATGAGACGGAAATTTATTGAATACCTTATGGGGCTTTAAGAGTTAAAGATTAGATATTATACAGTAACTTTGTTACAGCTAAAGTAACAAGGCTGGCAGCAGTTGTCCAACAGATGTGGCCACTGTCCACTCACATGTCTGAGCGACGTGGCTATGCAATCACAACCGGTGTCACCACCTCCTATGACGATGACGTCCTTGTCCTTGGCCGAAATGAATGGCTTGTCTGTGCTCCCTTGCTGTTGTTTCTGCCAGGACTCCAGGAAGTTCATGGCATAATGGATGCCATTCAAATGAGAACCTGGTGATACAAGTGTTCTAAACAGTCAGAGACTAATACACTGTGACAGCATTCAAAACAGAAACAAATACACTGTGACAGCATTCAAGACAGTCAGACACAAATACACCGCTATCAATAAATATCTCAACATTCTGTCTCTGTAAAGAGAAAGTGTTGAAAATCAGTCTATATTTACACAGGGCTGTATTAACGCATAAGCCCGTTGGGCATTTGCCCAGGGGCCTGCGAGTATAGGGGGCGACAAGCAAAAGGGGCCCCATGGGAATGTTTATTTATATATTATGTATATTTTTTTTAATTCCTGGGGAGGGCGCACTCTTTCTTTGTCCAGTGGCCCAACACTATTTTTTTTGCCCAGGAGCCTAAAACTATTTCTTTGCCCAGGGCCCCAACACTATTTCTTTGCCCAGGGCCCCAACACTATTTCTTTCCCCAGAGGCCCAACACTATTTCTTTGCCCAGGGCCCCAACACTATTTCTTTGCCCAGGGCCCCAACACTATTTCTTTGCCCAGAGGCCCAACACTATTTCTTTGCCCAGGGCCCCAACACTATTTCTTTTCTGTATTTACAAGCTTTTTAGCCTTTTATGTATAAACCTACCTTTGAAATTGACTTCATTTGCTAAGGGTTGTAGGTCAAAACTAACAACAAATTAATTTTAAAACCTAGCACATAAATAATATGCATCCACTAAAGAAATAACTATTTTAAAAATAAACTTACCGTATATACTCGAGTATAAGCCGACTTTTTCAGCACATTTTTTGTGCTGAAAAAGCACCCCCTCGGCTTATACTCGAGTGAAAAAAAAAATGACCCCAGAAAATGCCGCCGCTCTGCAGCCAGATATTAGCCTGTAGTCACTGCAGCCCGCCTGCCTAAACTGATCTAGTCACTGCAGCCCGCCCCGGTTCCACTGATTGCTAGATCGCCTCCCGACTGGCGTCTAGCAACCAGTGACGTAATCGAGAGGAGAGCGGAGACTGACGTGCCAAGACATCCTCCGCTCAGCAGAATACTAGAAGCCGCCGCTGCCCGCCCCGTCTCCACTGGTTGCTAGATCGCCTGCTGATTGGCGTCTAGCAACCAGTGACGTCAGAGAGAAGAGACCGAGGCGGACGTCCTCCTCCGCGCCTTCTGAGCAACTGAGCCCTATAATTAAAAACGAAGCCCAGCCAGCCAGGTGAGCCATTCCTGTGTGTGGCCCTGATATGTGCATGGGTTTATGCTGAATCTTGATAGTCATTGTGAGAATTAATTAATAGAGTGAGGTTCTTGAATAAGACCGGAAGAAGAATAGAGATTAGCTAACAACAATATGGGTGTTTCTACAAGTCATTACAATTGGCGACGAGGTAAAATTTTCTAATCAGAAAGAATCTACGAACATCTTCGTCAGAAACAATCCAAACAACTTTGAAAGGAAGATCAGATCTAAGTTCTAAAAAGATCGATAAGTATTGAAACCATATTTTAATTCGTTCGATTACTTTAATCAAGATCTAGACAAGATCTAGCGAGGAGACACAAACAAATTTACAACATGGCTTTCGCACAGCTACCAGCCTACCCTGCATTCGATACGAAGGCAGAAGGTGTGGCTACTCGATGGCACAAGTAGGTGTCAAGGCTAACAAATAACTTGTGTCTGTGTGTCTTCTTTTCTCCTGCACGCTGGCAGTGTTTTTCCGTGCCGTACTGGGCAAGAACTTGCCCACATCTGTGTGAATTATAACTAGGGCGTACAGTATATTTTGAGAATTAAATCGCTATGGTATGGCATTCCTTTTCAGAGTCTTCTTTTTTTTTATCCTGTTAGAAATGGATCCCAATACTTCTACCAGTAATCCTGGACCAAAACAAAAACGCAGGTCATACGAAGCTGGTTTCAAACTTAAGGTTGTGGCAAGAGCAGAAGAAAGCAATAACAGTATTGCAAGTAGGTAATTTTGAGTTGACGAAAAACAAGTGAGGGAGTGGCAGAAAATGAAAGCTGACTTGGAAAAGATTCCAAAGGCAAAAAATGCTCGACGTGGTTTAACGACTTCATATGAAGCTCTAGAGACTGAATTGCATAAATGGGTTATGGAGTGTCGTCAAAATGGTTACTGCGTAACACGTATGGGAATTGGCATACGTGCCCTTCAAATGGCTAAAGATGAAAAATTAAAAGCACCAGGCATTGAAAATTTTGTTGCGTCAGCAGGATGGTGTACCCGCTTTATGAATAGGTTTGACTTATGTTTGCGGCAAAGAACAAAGATTGCACAGAAGTTGCCAAAAGACCTTGATGAAAAAGTGATGTCATTCCATTCATTCATGATAAAACAAAGAAGGATCCATAACTATGACTTAGGAGATATTGGAAATATGGAGGAAACACCTATGACCTTTGATCTTCCAAGCAACAGAACTGTGGCAAGTTTGGGAGAAAAAAACTATTTTACTCAGAACCACAGGAAATGAAAAAAACCATTTCACAGTCGTTCTGTCATGTTTGGCTAATGGAACTAAGCTGCGGCCTGTCATCATTTTTAAAGAAAGACCTTGCCTAAAAAGGTAAATTTCCCACCACAAATTACAGTGCGCGCACATATTAAAGGCTGGATGGATGAAGATGGCACAAAAAAATGTCTGGAAGAAATTTGGAACAAACGACCAGGAGCAGCCTTAAAGAAAAAACCATCATTGCTAGTCTGGGATATGTTTAGAGGCCACACATCTGATGACAAAAAAAAATTGGCAAAGTCTTCTCAAGTTACTTCGGCTGTTATTCCAGGTGGGCTTACATCTGTATTGCAGCCTCTAGATGGGTGTTTAAAGAAACCTTTCAAAGACCGTGTGCCAAAGATGTGGCATGAATGGATGTCATCTGGTCAAGCCCGACTGACAAAAGGTGGAAATTTGATGAAGCCCGACATCGAATTAATAGCAAAGTGGGCTCGTGATGCATGGGAAGAGATTCCAGAGGACATGGTGTAACGCGCCTTCAAGAAATGTGGCATTAGTAATGCTATGGATGGCAGCGAAGACAGCGCTTTATATGAGAATGACAGCAGTGATGGTGATGACTGCGAACTCAGTGATGATGACAATGTCTATGCTGATAGCCTCATACCAGATAAAGCTGAAGCTCTGTTTGGCCATACAGATGATGAGGAGGAATCCAGTTTTGAAGGATTTTAACTCTTATGTTTTAACTTTGTTCGCTGCTTGAGCTAAGGTTTTTGTACTTTTAAACTTATTGTTGATACCATATTGTTTTTGTTGACCCTCTTTTCCACTTATAGAGCTAATTTACTGTTTCTCTTTGAAATAAATATTATGTGTTTTAATGTTATTTTATTGGTATCTATTATTTTTTAAATTTACCAGTAGCTGCTGCATTTCGCATTTCCCACCCTAGGCTTATACTCGAGTCAATACTTTTTCCCAGTTTTTTGAAGTAAAATTAGGGGTCTCGGCTTATACTCGGGTCGGCTTATACTCGAGTGTATACGGTAGACATTTAAAGGACTTTCTAAGCCTTAAAGTCATGGTTGAATATGGAATGTAATGAATATGACCCTCAAGTCTATGGGCCCAGTTTGTCTGTAAAATATATATATATATACAGAACACCAGATAACATAAATCCTCTCTAAGAAAGCAGCAGTGATAAGTTTCACAAACCTAGCAATGATAAGTTTCACAAACCTAGCAATGATAAGTTTCACAAACCTAGCAATGATAAGTTTCACAAACCTAGCAATGATAAGTTTCACAGACCTAGCAATGATAAGTTTCACAAACCTGGTATCGGCAGGTCTCTAGGCCAAGTAGCCCCTAGAGCACACAGAACAGCATCATTTTCTTCCAACAGAGCCTTGGCGCTAACATCTTTCCCAACTTCAACATTGGTCACAAATTTGATGCCTTCCTTTTCCAGGATGTCCACTCTCCTATCAACAACCTAATACAGACAGCAGGAAGTTTAATATCTTGCTTCAAAGCTGAACTCCTAATCACAAGTATAGTCATATATATATATATATATATATATATAGATATATATAAACAGTCAAACCCACTTATCTCGCCCTCGGTTATCTTGCCTACCCTATTATCTCAAATCTTTTCAGGAAACCCCTAGGCCGTTTAATAACCTGGTTTGACTGTTTATATATATATATATATATATATGTATGTGCATTTATTTAAATGACAAACGGGTGAGAAAGAAAATTAACACAAAAAACTTTAACATCCTGCTGCTTTCAATGTCAACACATATATGTCCCAATAATTATAACATTGCTAAATGCAGTTTCAGGGGAAGCAATAAAGCAAGAGTTCTTCTATAAAACTTCCAACACTTTCCAGTTAACTTTAAAAGATGTTTCACAATTTTTGGTGTCAAGTAATTTTGGAAAAATAAACATTCTTTAAATTAAGATATGGTTAGGTCAAAAAATAAAATTATGTCAAATCGGACTCACCCTTTTGTCTAATTTCATGGTTGGGATACCATATCGTAAGAGTCCACCAACGCGGTCATTTCGCTCGTACACAGTTACCAGATGACCAGCCTGAAAAACAAAGGAGCACAAATTTAACCATTGAATGTTTTCTATGTAACAAAAAAAAGTGTCATAAAATTATAGCTTGTTGTTGTAAGACACTTTGTTCAAACCAGAAATAAATTATTAATAATATTAACTTTAAATATAATCAGGATCTTTCCAATACATTATAAAACAAGTTGGTCAAGCATGAATTAGACAAAATTGGAGGAACACAATTTTTGAGGTTTGAGAACACCAGATTTTTCTGAAATAAAATAAACATCCCCTCTCCACCCCCCACCCCCCCTTACCTTGTTGAGCTGTGCTGCTGCTGCCAGACCAGATGGACCGCTGCCAATGACAGCAACTTTCTTCCCTGTCCGGACACTTGGAATGACCGGCCTGACCCAGCCCATCTCAAAGCCGTGGTCAATGATGGAGTTCTCCACATTCTTGATGGTGACCGGTGGCGTGTTGATGCCCAGCACACAGGCACCCTGTGCATTAACACAATGGTAATAAATATGATATTAAATGAATAAGCTTTCTTTTTTTTATAAATAAGTTATTTGTGTTTGCATCTTTGCAATAGTTAAAATTACATTGATTTAAAACAAGAATTGTAATCTTTAAAAAAAAAAAAAAATTTAATCAAGTATGCAATAAAGGATAAAAAGTAATTTAACACATCTAAAATGCAATAGGCCAATAAGACAAGACTTTGCAGTAGTAGATATTGACATTGAAAGGAGCCAAAAACTTACAAATTAGAATAATATTTAATATGTTTCATTTGTATAAATTTAAAAAAAAATATATTTCAGCTGGGACTCCGAGGTTATTTGCTTAGTGCATTTTAAAACTTTAAGAGTCTTTAAAAAAGAGAATCCAATTCTTTTGCAACTAACCTCACAGGGGGCTGGACAGACGCGACCAGTGAATTCTGGGAAGTTGTTTGTTTGGTGCAAGTAGTCCAAGGCCAGCTTCCAAGCATTCTGAATATTAAGAGCAAAAATGTCACATTATTTCTTTACAGGTATCTAATTATAAAGAAAATATCACTGAATAGAGTCTTTTATTAAGACTTACATAAAATTAAAATAATTTGGTCACATTACAAATCCACCATTTCAACAATTAATAACTTGCCTATTAGTTCATAGATTTGTACGTAAAATAAAGTTAATAAGGATATGTTGAAAGACACTTTGACAAAGCAACATGTATAAATGACAGGAAACAGACCTTGAAAACCAGGTTGTTCCACTTGGGTATTAGGTTACTGAGAGGACAGCCATGATTGGATGTACAGAACGGCACGCCACAATCCATACACCTACAAAAGAAATTGTAAAAACTATTACCTCCCCTCAAAAAAGAGTTGTCAGAACTGTAGGTTTTCATTCCAAATCAATTATTTTAAACAATTTTTAAATAAAATTATGTAAATATAATTTATCTGTTTGTGTATAACTACAAAAGTTTATATATTTAATTTTCGTGAGTTTAAGAATAATCTAAGATCAAGGGTTTACATTGGTTGCCAGCTTTTCTTATGATAAAGCAATTTTCAGACATTTGTTTATATTCTGGGGGTAATCAACATGCTGGTGTTTATAAAGAACTTAGGTGCCAACCTGGCAGCTTGGACACGCAGGCCTTCCATGACCTGCTTGTGATTGTAGATTTCCTTCCAATCCTTCAATCTGTCGGCCGGATCTCTGTATTGATAAGTTGCTCTCTTGTATTTCACAAAACCCCTGGAGAACAGAAAAAAAAACAACACAAGTCACCAAATCATCATCATCATCATTGCCTGTCATGCCATCTGGGGCTTAGGCCACGAACAAAGACTCTCCAGTCACCAAATACACTTCAATTAACAATTGAGCCACAAAAGATCATTTTAAAAAATACATTGACTTAAGCCCTACTTTTCACAAAATTTAAATTTTAAAGAATTTTAATCTACACTGAAGTGTCTTATTTGGAAAAATGTTAACAAATTTTTTAAAGAAAATATTATGATGTTCCAAATACAGTCAGACCCACTTATCTCGACCTCGGTTATATCGCCAACCCTATTATCTCGCCGCTTTTCGGGAAACCCCTAGGCCGTCGACATAACTGGTCCGACTGTAGTTAATTAACAACTTTGAGATTACTTTGTTTTATCAAGAACCAAGTCCAATACTTTATTTTCTTGCGTTGTGTTGCGGATGGCATCCTCAATGTCTACAACTTGCTTTGCTCCTTGCAATGAATCCTGAGGATGGAGAATGACGTTTCTGACATTAAGTCCACAGAATTTTTAAAAATAACTTTTAAATGACTGCATTCCCATTTTGAAACAATTGATTTGTTTATCTGGTTATTTTATCTTATCTGTTACAGTCGCTCCTTCTATACAGAAGATTATTGGGTTCTATGCTTATTTATGGTTTGTGCCAATTCCTGAATTTTTATTAGAGTTTTAAATGTTGATAAAGTGTTGGTTTTCCTGGCAAACATCATTCCACGCCCAAATTCCAGACGGTTAGAACGAGAATTCGTATGTGTTTGTTCTTGCATATGGAACAGGATTAACAATCAAATAACAATTCTTATTCAGTAAAACATAATGTTTAAACTATGGGTCAGTAAACATTCAACGTACATCTTCATCCTCCAGCTTGTTGATGATCTCCTCATCGTACATGTTGGACAGGGAACTGGCTCGGTGCAGCCCTCCATTAGGGATGCCCAAGACGTTCTCGTTGACCTTTTCAGCCGCTGCTTTTTCTGCTGCAACTTTTTTTTCTGATTCCTCCTTTGCCGCATCGGCCAGCGCGTGTTGATACTCATAGGGGAATACCTGAAATAATCACCACATTAATCAGTGCATGTTGGTACTCATAGGGGAATACCTGGAATAGTCCCCACATTAATCAGTGCGTGTTAATACTCATAGGGAAATACCTGGAATAGTCCCCACATTAATCATATTCTAAGACTTACAGATAAAACACTGAAACTACCTTGACAAATTCCTTCTGCTCTACTTCCCAGTTGTCAACTATGCACTGTGCAATCTCAGAATCTGTGGCAGCAATAAATTCTTTCAACAGATTGTAGACAAAATCTAAATCCTCTTTGTTGGCCAGGGGCAGCAACTCTACAGATTCCTTGTTACATCTCTGATGGAACATCTTCAACCTAAAGAGGAGAATTGGAGTTGCTCAAAACAATAATGGTATTTTTTAAAATAATTACTTCATTTTAATTTTTTTTTTTCATTACCACAGGAAATATAAGTGAATAGAATACCCTAACACTTAAGTATAATAAGTGCTGGCATAGGAAAGAAGCAGTGTCTAAAAAAACTAAATCCCTCATTTTCATTGCAATTTTCATTACTTCATTTTTTCTCATTCAAACTATATATAAAACTGAAATACATTTTTTAAGATAGTTATATTCACACTCAGCACTTAAAAATCCCTTAAACCAGACTTCCGATCTTCAAACCATCCAAAACAAAAACATCCCTAGTGTTGAAGGTCACAAGAAATCTAATGAGAAAGTCATATATTTGAAGGTGGCAAACTTACTTGTCATAACAATAAGCGATGCCACCTGACATGCCTGCTGCAAAGTTTCGTCCAGTCAGCCCCAGGACAATGACCCGTCCACCCGTCATGTACTCACAGCCATGGTCTCCACATCCCTGGAATCCCATGTTTAACATTTCAAAAGTATGTCAATTTCCATATCAGTGAGATTATGAGGGAGTAAATAGATGGCTTGGAAGATTATCTCAGTCATTCACATATTCAATATAAAGATTTTATTAGGTTTGGAAATATGTATTATATAAACATCAATTATAAAAATATATATTTCTGATTTCAGCCTGATCCCCTCAGCAAACGAAATACTTATAAATCTATCTATATCTGTGTTAAGTCTGTTAATCTCAGCAATCAGCAATGTTAATACTTGAAATAAAAATTTATTATAAACTTAGCCATTTCTATATTCAGCAAGTTCATTTCAGCTATGGAAATATATATTATAAACATGAATTGTACACATATCCGTTTGGTGTTTACCTCAGCAACAGCAGTGGCCCCAGAATTTCTCACACAAAACCTTTCAGCTGTTTGGCCCCTGAAGAAAGCTTTCCCTCTGGTGGCCCCATAGAGACAAACATTGCCAACAACAATGTTGTCCTCTGTCTTGAATGTTGGCGGCATGGTCTTTGGTGGACGCACCACAACTTCACCTCCACATAGACCCTACGGATGAAAGAACGTATAGCCACATAGACCCTATGGATGAATGATATGTTTGAATCAACGAATAGCCACATAGAACCTACGGTTAGAGATATGCTTTATTTACTATATCACCACAATAACAACAGGAAAGATAGAGGGCAAAGTCATCGAGGCAGTCTGGGAGAAAAGATACTGAATGGGCTGACAAGATGGCATGGGGCACAATCACCAGCAGAGCTGATGGGCAATACCAAAGACAGAGAGCTGTGGAGAAGCATGACAACCTACGCCTCTAGGCACAGCACCTGATAGATGAATGAATATAGTCACATACACCCTATGGTTAAAGATGAGTTTGAACTACTATACAGCCACATAGACAGTTCAATAAATGTTTAAATTACTAAAAGCTGAAGTCTGATATACTGTCTATTTACGCTTAGTTATCATTGCAGATACTATTTATGCTATTTTAATAATGCTTAAAGCAAACAGAGAAATATGCTTTCATTGTCAAATTGTATAACTTAAGATACATCTAAAAAACTAAAATATAAAAACAATCCAATAATTAATGTATATACTTGTTCTAAAGCCGACCTTTTTTTTGACAAAATCTTGGGGGAAAAGTTGGGGGGGGGGTCGGCTTATGAGCGGGTCATAGGTGATTTCTACATGTATATTGAATATCTGTGTTATTGTTGATCTTCAAGGTCCTTTTCTACATTCTATAAGATTTGACTGCTCTAAAAGAAGCTTTAATATACTATTAAACATCTGCACTTACCATATTTAATCATTATATTTATTTTTGTGAATGGTTTAATAAATTGTTTTACAAATTTTAATGAATTTTAATGAACGCGCCACTGTTACCCAACTAATTTTTTTAAAAATAATGGTAACTCTTGCCTAACAAAGAGCACAAAGACAAAAATATGTAGTACAGAGTAAACAATCATAATGACCGATTTAGCTTGTAGTTTGGAATACTAACCTTACAAACATAGTCATTGGCATCCCCCACCAAGTCCACACTTAGTACTAACCTTACAAACATAGTCATTGGCATCCCCCACCAAGTCCACACTTAGTACTAACCTTACAAACATAGTCATTGGCATCCCCCACCAAGTTCACACTGACACCTTTGGCCAGGAAAGCACAGAAACTCTGACCTCCGGACCCAACCAAGTTGATCTCAATGGACTTGTCTGGCAGACCAGTCTCAACAGTGCGTCTGGGAAACATGGTAGGAAAACATGATGGGAAAACATGATAGGAAAACATAATTGGAAAAAAAAGATCATTACTGAAAGTAATTTATGAAACAAAATTAAAAGCAAAACAATAATCTTTACACAAGTAATATATTGAAAATTTGTAAAGAAAAATGTAAAAGGCTTACTTTGAAATTTCATGACTAAGGGTTGCACCAAATGTTCTGTCTTCATTGCATATTGGCAAATCAATCTTTACATGTTTGCTTCTGCCTTCTAACACATCTCTGGCCAGTTCTATCACTTTGTAGTCCTTAAAGAGGGAATAGAAATAAAATAATTAATTTGTTATGAGATTATATGTCTTGCATATATATATTTCTTCTTCAATCATTTTTTTTATTCAAGGGCAAGATAAAAAAAAGTCAATATGATTAAGACACTTACCAAGCGTTTCTCTAATTCAAACTCCTGAGCTTTTGTTCCCCCTTTAATATTCGTGCCTGGCCGCAGGTCCAGAGCATTGGTCAATATTTTCTTAAAGTCCATAAGTGCAGCTTTAGGGTTGCTAGGGTCGGGGTTGAACTTGAGTTTGTCAGTTCTGCCAACCATTTCCTGGAATGTTCTGAAGCCGAGTTCAGCCATGATGCTACGGACCTGCAAAATGGATTTTTAAAAAAACTTGAAATTATAAGCAAAAATTTTATTTATGGGACGTGGTGGTCGAGAGGTAGCGCTCTCGACTGTCATACCGATGGTCACGAGTTCGAATCCACACGAAGTTGAAGATTTGTTCTCGGGGCCTGAGGAGTCCCAGAGTCACCCAGCTCCGAATGGGTACCTAACTAGACAATAGTTAGGCGGCTGTGGTAATGCGTGGAACCCCTATAGCCGTGGCCTGTGGCCGCTGCATCACTTGCCAACAGATCATCTCTCATGGTCTGTGGACGCAATTATCTTCTGCATAGAAGGAGCGTCTGTATATCTAAGATAAGATAAAAAGCTTTTCAAAGAAAATTTTTTTTTTAATTAAAAAAAATTAATAATGAACTTAGTTTTTCAAATGTCTGGTTTATTTTATGAAGAAAAAGGTAAATATAACCAAAGGAAGCATAACTACAACAAACACCTACCTCTTCAGCCAACAAAAATAAGAAGTTGATAACATATTCAGGTTTGCCAGCAAACTTGGCTCTTAGCTCAGGATCCTGGTAGGGACAAGAAAAACAAAAAAATGGACTTAATGGAAAGCAGTTTAGTATACCTATTATTTATAAACCAGTATGTCAATGTCTCGTAAGTCAACCTTTGAGTAATGCAATATATGTTTAAGTCAGCACTTGTTTAACTTAAAACCCCTGACAATGTAAAATCAATAAAAAGCAATGTTATGGCAGTTTTTATGAAGTTTTTTTAGTACTTTTTCGTTGTTTTTTTTTTTTTTGAAGATGTGAATTCGCTATACTTTATATAAAAATAATAGTACTAAACTACAGGTAAAAATAATATTAAACTCAAGACGGTCATTTAGATATGTAAGATAACCTTTGTTATCCTAAAAGATGAAGTCAGAATGACTAAAATAATATAAATACTAGGGCTGTTATCGATTAATTTAAATTTAATCGTTAACTTTTGATAAATTACCGAATAATTAATCGATAATTTTGATTAAAGCTAAAAATAAGGTGTATGACGTCATCAAACTGAAAATGTAAAGGGAAGTAACAAAAACGGGCAATTGGTATTTTTTATTTGAATATAAGTAGTTCAACATACTGTCAATGAATTTAAACTTTGTTATTGTTATTTAAGTAAAAGCAAATATTAATTTTTTTATATCATTTTAATTATAGAAACAGCTTATTTTAAAGTTTACACCCTAAAAATCTTTTTTTTTCTTTCAATGGAGAAGTTTGTAGGTAAATAAAGCAAACTATTGTTAATTATTAATAAATAATTTGTAAAAATTGTTTAAAACATACTCCTTACATTTAGTCGCTATTTTATCGATTAAAATAATTTTAATCGATAAAATTTTTTATCGATTAATCGAGAAATTAATCGATAATTTCCGCAGCCCTAATAAATACACATTCAGCTATTTTGTTAATTGCATAACCAGTTGACTGCAATATGGGGAATCCTTACGGAACTGAGGAGGAAATTTAACAAAAACCTTATGGGACTTTAAACATCAAAGATAAAGCCTGACATTAAAAAACCTACTTGCGTGGCCACACCCACAGGACATGTGTTGAGGTGACACTTGCGCATCATGGTACAGCCGAGGACAATGAGGGGCGCTGTGCTGAAGCCGAACTCATCAGCGCCGAGGAGTGCACCAATCACAACATCCCGCCCTAGAATACAGTGGAATTTGTGTGTTTCAATTTAGAAAATTAAGAATTCATAAGCTAATAACACATGAATATTGTAGTGGTAAATACATCACTCTACCTCCAGAATTATTTTAAATATATGTTATAAATTATAAATTAATCTAATTCATGTTTCAAAGTTGACAGTTCTCAATTATACAAAATGTACCCCTCCTAGGGCTGTTATCGATTAATTTAAATTTAATGGTTAACTTTTGAAAAATTACCAAATAATTATTCGATAATTTTGATTAAAGCTAAAAATATGATTATGATGTCATTAAACTGAAAATTTCAAGGGAAGTAACAAAAACAGGCAATGGACATTTTTTTAATTTAAACATAAGTAGTTCAATGTAAAGGCAATTAAGTTAAATTTTGTTTTTGTTAATTAAGTAAAAACAATGTTTATTTATATCATTTTCCTTGTAAAACAGCTTATTTTAAAGTTTACACTTAAAAAGTCTTTTTTTTAATGGAGATTTTTGTACGTAAAAAAACGCAAACTATTTTTAATTATTAATAATTATTATTTATTTTAATAGATTCGGAAAAATTGCCCAAAACACTTTCTTTCATTTAAATTGCTATTTTATCGATGAAAATAATATTAAACGATAAATTTTTACCGATTAATCTATCTTAATCGTTAATTTCCGCAGCCCTAACCCCTCCGCTACATAGTTACTTTAAATTATACATTTCCAGAAGTTGTGCTCACTGGTCCTCAAATTTTATAAATATTAAATATTTTACACTTCCCAGGGACTCTTAAATTAACATTTTCAGCAAAAATAACATTTTGTGTGTCTTCTAACCTCAATTTTAATTTAACAATAGCTCAATTATGTAGCAGAGGGGTACTTTTGAAATAATTGAGAACTGTCAAATTTGAAAAAGGAAGTAGACTAATAAATAAAATAAAGAACACTGACCTACAATGCTGTATTCACCATTGTAGTTAAGTTATTTAAAAATATGAAGCAATATGAATGAAAAGATCAAAGTACCTGTCCTAATCTGACCATCAGCTTGCAGGACAATCCTGGACCTCAGGTTGTTGACCGTCAGGACTTGGTGTGACTCTGAGATGCCCAGCTCCCAGGGCAAGCCAGCATTTTTAATGCCAGTCCAGCTGCTGGCTCCAGTGCCTCCATCATGGCCAGATATGACGATGTGTTCAGCTTTACACTGGAGAGTACAACACAACACGGATGGCAGTGTTGAAATTAAAATAATACAGGATCTGATCATTTGATCATGGTTAATGTTGGATTAAATTATTTGGTAAATTAAATTGAGATAAATTCCCCCCACCCCTCACAAGGAGGAGATTCTTCAACATATTTTATAATTTCAAAAATAATTTCATAAGACAAAACCCATGTAATAAGAGCTCTCCTTTCGCTTATTTGCATTATAAACAATTTAAAAGCCCAAGTCACTCACTGACTCCGTATGGCTGAGGGACATAGTACAACAGTCCAAGCACTTAAAAAAGTGTGTGATGTTTGACGACGTAAAATATTGCATGACGTCATTTTTTAGGTTATTGACGTGCTGGAATACCAAACCGCTGCAAGAACGCAATTTCGAGCCGTGGTACTGGCCCCCAGGGCATTGTGCTAACCACACAATCCCATGTTCGTTAGTGGTCATTGAAACTTGCTCCCATGGACCTCATGGTCTGTAAGGGATCAATTTTAAAAAAAAGGGAAGTATGTGTGGCTTGAGAAGTTATCTCCTCCACTGACTCACCTTAGCCACTCCTGACGCCACAATGCCGACGCCAACCTCAGAGACCAGTTTGACACTGATGCGAGCTGACGGGTTGGATGACTTCAAGTCATAGATCAGCTGTGAAATGGAAACATGTTACAACTTACATTTTACACTTGACTATAATTAAGAAAAGAGTAGATAGAAATATAAAGACTGTATTGTATTTTAAGAGAGAATGAATAGATCAAAGTGTTTGATGTCTGGGACAACTGACCTGTGATAAGTCTTCTATAGAGTAGATGTCATGGTGAGGAGGGGGGCTAATCAAACCCACACCTGGGATAGAGTGACGGGTCTTGGCAATCTCCTTTGTCACCTGCAAAAGTAAAATTATTTGCAAAAATATTTGTCGAAAACCTATTTATGAGTAGATCAATGGCATTGTAATGAACCATTTTTATCTCATCACACAGTACCCAGGACTGACCCATTTTTATCTCATCACACAGTACCCAGGACTGACCCATTTTTATCTCATAACACAGTACCCAGGACTGACCCATTTTTACCTCATCACACAGTACCCAGGACTGACCCATTTTTATCTCATCACACAGTACCCAGGACTGACCCATTTTTATCTCATCACACAGTACCCAGGACTGACTTTCACTGACTCCTTTGATTTCACAGCAGCTAAGTTTTTATTTTTTATATTCGTTTTATTTGTGTATTGTATTTTTGTTGATGAGGCTCTTTGCCGAAACGTTCGCCATTTTGTAACGTTCTGTCAGGCTAACCCTTACCCTGTTTACGTCTTTTCCATTTACTTTTTTATAAGCCTGATTGCAGTCTCACCCTTCATTTTGTTTAGCACCCAGGACTACACAATCTCTATACATGACACGCCTGACATAGTTTCATCCCCCGCTCTGTGATCACCTTGTATCCAGGAAGCTCGCCTCCTTCTCCAGGCTTAGCACCTTGGGCCATTTTTATCTGTAGCTCATCGGCATGGGTCAGGTAAGAGCTGGTCACACCAAAACGCCCTGATGCCACCTGGGGAAATTTGGCCATATAAGAGATAATTCTTCAATTTGGAAAAATCTATTGATCTATTCAGTGTTACTTAGTTACTTTTAAAGAACAGTTTAATAAACAAAATAATATAGTGGGTATATATAGAACTTCCGCAAAGGTATTAGAATATTATAGTATGTACTTCCTGAAGATATTCAAGTATTTGGGTTATCAAAAGTCAAATTATTCCTAAAATTAATGCAATAACCATTTAATACCAAGTCCTACAATCTTTAGGTTGAAAATATATTTAGATATTGCCTAGAAATTGTGAGCTTCTACACACACAAAAATAGTCTCAAACAGGTGTGTAAAAAAATAATGTAATAATTAAACCTATTTTTACCTTAAACTGAGTTATTTACCTGTTTGATTTTAGACCGAGCATTAAACTGTGGGTCCTCGTTCAGATACCGTTCAGGGTTCTCCCCACCTTCTCCAGTATTGGACTTGGCCCCGATCCTGTTCATGGCGATGGCGAGGGTCGTGTGGGTCTCGATGGAGATGGAACCAAAACTCATGGCCCCTGTACAGAAACGCTTGACGATGCTCTTGGCCTCCTCCACCTCGGAGATGTCCAACGGCTTGTTGGCCGGAACGAATCCCAGCTGACCTCTCAGGGTGCACTTCTTGGCGCTCTCCCATGCGGACTCCACATACTTATCGTAGGCGTCTTTGCTGTTGCTTCTGGAGGCTTCCTGGGGACATTCATACAAGTTCAATGAAACAGACAAAGTATGGGTGAGACTCCAATCAGGGTAACAGATAAATAAATACATATGTTATTAAAACATTGAATGTATAGACCAGACAAGACATCACAGAACAAAGATAAGTCTCAATCTACTGTTACAGATACATTGCTCTTTCTGGGTGTGGATAACACCGCAGCTAAGTTTTCATTTTATTTTATTAGTTTTATTTGTTTTTGTCTATTTGCCCATCGAGCGAGAATTTTTGCTGAAACATTCACTGATCTGTGACGTCTTCTCCGGCCTAAACCTACCATGTTTTAATAACATAAATGTCAAACCAATGAAAACACTTTTCAAACTGAAGAACAAAAAAAAAACATTTTAACAAATTTGTTCTCCCAAACGACATGCTCATTCAATCTACTGATGTAAATACAGTTATTATTTTAAACAGAAAACAAAATAAAACCATGAGATTTACTTTTCTCGGGGCTGAGCTCATTAATTAAAACTCCTTCTTGTGAGTATGTCCCCAACATTTTACCTTAATTATTACACTAGTGATAAAAATGTATGACAAAAAAAGAATTACCTGCAAGTTGGCAATTGTTGTGGGATCATTCATGTGCTTCTCTCCCCCTGACCTCCAGTGATAATTGCCCTTGTTCATCACTAAAACATTGTCGCAGTCATGCAGGGCATAGGCAAGATCATGTCGATTGATTGCCTGTAGAGATACTTAGGTATTTACTTTTGAATAAAGAATAATTCTATTAGATATTATTGGTCCCATTAAGTGCTACAATAACAATGTCATTTACTAACAAAGGATGTTCTTCAAAAAAACACACAAAAAACTAACCATATATACTCAATTCTTAAGCAGACTATTTTTAGACAAAATCTAAGAGGAAAAGATCAGCTTATGAACTGGTCATATCTGATTTCTGCATGTAGATTGAAAATCGTTGTTGTTATTGTAGATCATCAAGGTCCTAGTTTACTATATTCTACATAATTCTACAAGATCTGACTGCTTTACCAGAAATGTATTCGCTTTTGCCCCTGTTTACCAAAGTAAAAAAAAAATTTTTAATACCAGTAACTCTTGCCTAACAAAGAGCACAAAGACAGGTAGTACAAGCTTGTAATTTTTAAAAAAGTCTGTACCATTTTGTTTACACTGTCCTATTAATGTTGGGTGGGGGGGGGTGTTTATGAGNGTCGGGTTATGAACAAACAGGCTATAGAAGGAATATATATGGTATTAAATATTTAAGACTCTTCAACCAGCATTCATACAACTTTATATAATAATGAAACTATTTTATGACTGTAACCATTGTACTCTCACTTCTGCTTTAGCGAAATTTTTTTTTGTCCAGCCTACAGAAAACTTAAACCCTTATCTTATCTATTACCGGTGCTCCGTCTATACATGTGATTATTGTGTCCTATGTTTATTCATGGTTTATGTCTTGTATTGCATTTTTATTAGAGTTTTAAAAGTTAATAAAGTGTTGGTTTTCCTCAGGCAACCCATGCCACTTCCGTATTCTAGAACGGAAGAAAGAGAATTTTTTGTGTTTGTACTTTGCCTACGGAATTATAAAAGTGTTTTTATCCCCAAGCCTGAGAGTTGTATTAGAACTCGTGCTGTTGAGCCATCATTTATCAGCCACTCCGTGACACAGATACTACAATTTACCTCTTGAGCCAGGACTTCAAATGTTGCACCCCCGACACGTGATGCAGATCCAGTGAAGCACATGTCAATGACCTCCTGATCAAGCCCCACGGCTTCAAAGATTTGAGCACCCTTTAAGGGAGAATGGATTTAGTGGGCAGCTTATGCAATAGAAATATTGTTATAAATTAAGACAATTAAGTTTATATGCCAAAGGACACTTAGGCATTTTCTTTGCCAACTAAAGACATGTTTAGAGAGTATCATTTTGTTTACCTTGTAGCTGTGGAGAGTTGAGATACCCATCTTGGCCATGACCTTAGATATACCACGGGCACAGGCCACGCGGAAATTGAGATAAATAGTTCGATCGTTGAACTGCTCATCAATCAACCCTTGCTCACGTACTCTCCTCAAAAGTTCAAAGGTCAAGTAAGGACAAATGGCGTCTGCCCCAAAGCCAAGCAATGTGCAGAAATGATGAATCTCTCTGTTTTATGAAAACATAAACTTTACTCACCTGGTATTTTTATAAAAACAACTTAATAAAATTAATAATGATCAAATTTCATATCATTTGTTATGTTTGTTGATGCTCTTGTCTAATATGTAGTTGTTGTTTGTTTTTTTAATACAAATACATTATTTTAGGCCAGATAGTTTTACTATTTATTATTAGACACACAAAAATAAAAGTAACTAGTTTCAAAGCTTATGTTGGAGATTGCTGACCTTGCCTCCCCCGTCTCAACAATGAGTCCAATCTTCATCCTGAGTTTCTGTTCAATCAAGTAATGATGGACTGCTCCTACAGCCAACAGGGAGCTATCATTGTTGTGGATGAATTAATTAGACAAATGTTACATTTCTCAATGACAAAAAGAACAATTTGATTAATACAATGTAGATTTATTTAATTTTTTTAAAAATAAAAATGCTTTTTAAAAAATTTAGGAATAAAATCAATAACATTTGTCAGACATGATTTGTGATTTTCAAACAAAAATACTGCATGAATAAAAAAAAAGTTCAGTTTAAGGAATTTTTTAAGGTAAAAATTGTAGCTTAAGTGCTGATAAATAAAAAGATAAGTTATCAACATATTGGTGTGTAAGAAATATTTAAGATTTCAGAACACAAAATGAGGGTATTTAATATATTGTCTCTTCAACTGACCTGATGGGAACATTGTCAGGTCCTGCTTTCCTGTCTGACAAAATCAAGAGTTTGGCACCCCCCCTGGCAGCACTGGCACTCTCTTCACAGACTCTCTTGAGAGCTGGCTTGAGGCCTGCCGTCCCTTCACTCACAGGGTAAACAATGTTCACTTCTTTTGTCTAAATAATATAAGAGATCATAGGTACAGGACAACCAACAATGGAGGCATACATAAAACAGAAAGAGAATAACAGAATACTCCGAAGGGTGGAAATAAGGACTCATCAATGAAGCTCATCTTCTTATTCTTAGGAGACAATTTTTTTAAAAAACACTTTAATTGTAGTCTCAGCCCAAGAAAAGTCTAGTAAACCGGCAGCAGATAAAAAAAATGATCAAGAAACTAAACCAAGGAGGAAACTATTGAATTGACATTTTCACTTCATAATATATCTCCCTGATAAAAGAAAACAGCTAAACTATCTTTCTTTTCTTTTTCTTTCAAAAATAGATCATTCAACCATTAAAAAATAAGTTGTCCTCAGCCAATAAAATAAAAATGAATTAGTAATCTCTATTTACCAGTAAAATATGGAGTAAAATTACATTATGTTAAAGTCTTTGTGTTACAATATGCAGCTGGTTTACTTACATTCCAGCCCTTGTAGTCAATGTAACGCAGCATCTCCATGTCAGGGAGAGACAGTATGGGCTGCTCCAGCCACAACCTCTGGCACTGCTCAGGTCCAGGTTCCAGGATGTTGTGCTCTGGTCCGACTGGACATGCCTGGATAAAGATCAGCCAAAAGTGTTATGATTAAATCCACAGTTGTGATGGTGATTAGATAGATTCCAGCAGACAACATTTCAAATATATAATATTTAGTTATGAAAATTGTTTATAATTTAGTTCATTTTTTTCATCCCATTTAAATGTATGAAACTTTTCAAGATGGTTTAACCAATCATCTTTAATGGAAACTCATTTATTTCATTATAGAAACTTGCTTCCTGGTTCCTGGCCTTCACTATTACAACAAAAAATAAAACTTAAGATGACTAAATTTTTTTTAAAGTTGAATGTCAGTTTAGACTTACCAAAGACATGACAATTTTTTCTCGGAATGGGTCGATGGGTGGGTTGGTCACCTGTGCAAAAAGTTGTTTAAAGTAGTGGAACAGAAGTGGGTTAAACTGGGACAGACAAGCCAACGGGGCATCATTACCCATGGAGCCCAAGGACTCTTTCCTGTGTAAATATGGAGAGAAAAACAAGACAATAAGTATTGAGGCTAATTAATGTCTTAATCAAATTAATTCACTATATTGAAGTTCTTAGATTTTGAGTTAGTAATCCTGTTAAGGCAGTGATGGCGAACCTTTTAGGGGTCCCTTGCCCAAAATTCGATCAAAACCCATTTATTTATGGAAAAGTGCCAACACAAAGTGCCAGCAAAATAGTTTCATTAAGAAAGTAATATTTTAGTTGCGTGCCAGCTGACAATATTCTGCGTGCCGACTGTGACACGTGGGTCATAAGTTTGCCATCACAGTTTTAAAGTATCAATTCTAAATTTTTTAAAAAATTTTATACATTCAAACGTTTGTAATATTTTAAACTTAAATAAAAAATAGATAAACAAAAAATTCGTAATTCTTTTTATCGTTGCGTGCATTTGAATAATTCATTTTTTAAAATTATTTTAGAATCTAATATTTAAATAATAATTAAGCATTGAGATTCATTGAATTGAAAGAAGACATGAGGTTCAGACAAACACACTTTTCTCCCTATCTTCCTGATGAGAGCAGCAAACAACAACAAAAATAATCTCCCCCTACTTGTCTCTGATCATGGGCAGCACTAGTCTGTTCATCTCATCCATGGTGTAGGAATACAAGGCCAGCCTGGGGTCCTCCTCAATGCATGAGCCCACCGGGGCCTGGCGCAGTGCTATCTCAGAGATCTGGAAGTGGTCCTGCTGTTCCTTGTAAACGTTTCTCAACTCTGTCATGGTCAGGACTTGCTGTCAAGAAAAAAAATAAACAAACAAAATTATTATTGGAACATATTTGAAGAAATTTTATATTTTCTCACCAGCTACTTTTAGATTCCACCATGTCAACATATAAATTATGTGAAGCCATAGTTAATTTTCAGTTGTGGATTTTTTAACCCAATTTCCCTTGGGAAAAATTGCGTTTATGTATTTGAAATATCTGGCCAGTCTGTTCGAGCTTGGAACAGCAACTCCTGCACCATAGAGGGAGATCCGATCTTTTGCAAATATGTTAAGAAAGTCCCAAGAATGTGCATGGACCAAAAAAATTACTGAAAAGATTTACTAGATTTCTATGAAAATTTTTTTTAATAAAAAAATATCAGTAATTTGTCAACTTCTCGCCAACCATAAGGTTGAAACAAACGCCTAACGGTAACTAATAATATTTAGAATAATATTTGAGGAGGACATTTTGAAAAATCTGTTTTCATTCGACTCTCATAATTTTAGTAGCAATTTGTAGTTAGCAACGGTCTTGTTTAGTTTCAAAATTATTGCTTTGAAATTACTTTCAATGTAATCTTGAATGGTAGTTAATGGGGTTTTCCCACTTTGTGAATGCTAATGTTAGAATGTTGTGCAGTGCGCATTATATTAACACATTCTTGGTGTGTTGTAGCTGAGGGAATTTGACAAATCAATTACATCATATTTTGTTTAGTTTCAGAATTACTGATTTGAAGTGACTTTTGATGTTATCTAGAATGATTTCCATTGAATTAAAAAAATCAGAGGAAATTCTTTGTTGTAAATTGCATTTAAATACCCATTCAAGTTTTTATTACTTGTTTAATCATTCATTTAGCACCAGTTACCATGGTATTATACTAGCCTGACAAAAATTGTTTTTGTGTTTTAAATTTGAAAATAAGCTGCTTAAAGTTAAATATTTTGTTATTTAGATAGCTATGATGAACTTACTGTCAGCCATATTGATACAGCTGCTCACTTACTGTCAGCCATAATTATACAGCTACAAACTTACTGAACTGTCAGCCATAATTATACAGCTACAAACTTACTGTCAGCAATAATTATACAGCTACAAACTTACTGTCAGCAATAATTATACAGCTACAAACTTACTGTCAGCCATATTTATACAGCTAAAAACTTAATGAGGGCCATATTTATACAGCTACAAACTTACTGTGGGCCATATTTATTAAGGTTGTTAAGACCGCTCGTTTTTGGGGACCGGCTAACCATTCAAAAAAAGACCGGTTAATCGGTTAACCGCTCGTCCTTATATCCCTAATGTTTTGAGAACTAACAAGAGAATGTTGTCGCCTCACGTCGATGGCATCAAAGCCCGCTTCCCCCCCCCCCCC
>MUZC01004560.1:568437-581724 GCA_002072015.1 Radix auricularia | reverse complement strand
GTTATGACGTCATGTTTACCTCTCTTGTGTGTGATGCCGGTCAACTCGCGTATTAAAATTAATAATATAATAAAATTATAAAGCTACGGAGTAAACGATGATGATAAAATGGAATTTATTTTAAAAAAAACAAACATTATTTTTCAATCGTCAACTCGCCAGAATAATTGAATTTTGCGATTCACACGTTCACCCTCCCCGTTTTTTTCTGTTCAAGTAGGGTTTGAGCTACACTCGCTGTACTGTTAATGTGGTAAACAAATGCCTTTGATAGGCATGAAAACTGTCACTAAAAGACCGAACTCGAATTTGTGGGCCGATTAATCACCCGGCATCTTTGCTACGTCTTTCAAATACCTCTCGTAATATAGGTACATGTACTTCACTAAGCGGCGTGCGCCAATACGTTTTTTGAATGCCTGAAATGGACTATAAACCGGTGATCAGAAAATGCGGATAGGTCACGGGGTCATATGCTTTTATAGCTTTCTTTGTCTTTATAAGAAACAGACTATAATAAATATAAATAGAAACAGCCTCGGCCTTGACCGTTGTTGACATCAAACACGCACTGTTAGTAACTATTACTATTAGTTGTGAACTTCAGTGAAGCAAGGCTATAACGCGTCATGTACGCACGCTTAAGGCTTGGAGGCTGAAGGTTTGATTAGTTTGAATGCCAACCTAGGCTACTTGTCAGCTTGATCATGGTATCGCTTTCACCGTGACAAAGCGAGAGGGAGAGACGCGTTACGGCTTGTTTTGTTTTTTGTCACTACGTTACCGCTAGTGGTTTTTGTTTGTTTGTTTGTTGTTTTCGGTTACACGGTCCTGCGGTCCTCAATAAAGAGGACCGATCCTAATCTGAGGACCGGCTAACCGAATAACCGGTTAACCGTTAACAACCTTAATATTTATACAGCTAAAAACTTACTGTCAGGCTTATTTATACAGCTAAAAACTTACTGTGGGCCATATTTAGACAGCTAAAAACTTACTGTCAGCCACTCCCCTACTGGCCTCAGTTGTGCCATCTGACTCTTGAGATCTTCATCTTTGATGAACAGTTTGGCTTTAGTGTCAACCAGCAGCATACGACCAGGCTTTAAACGACCCTGGGAAACAATTATTTTTATTATCAGTTTTCTGCGGCACTCTAAAAAAATTTGCAAATGATTCAAATAACCACCAGCCAGTAACTTTCATACACATTGTGGCCTAAGACAAGAAAGGCAGATTATGCTGTGAAATGTAAGTTTCTTTTTTGGTTTGTTATTTTTTATTTCATTTTTATTAAAATTTTAAACTGAAAAATTGCATTATTGTATATTATAAGAAGGTATTATTAATACAATACTGTATTGAGCTTTAAAACATATTTTGTAAACACTATCTAAATTTTAAGTAGGCCTTCCACTTTTTAAACTATATTATAGTGTAAATTATTAGCTGTATGGTGTTGTTCTAAACAATTCTTTGGAATGTAAAGATGTCGGAATCCCTCAATAACTAACGGTCACCTTCTGAATGACTTCCTCAGGTTTACGGTCAGTGACTCCAACCTCACTGGACATGTACATGAAGTTGTCGCTGGTCACATAAAACCTGGAGGGACGAAGTCCATTTCTGTCCAGGATCGATCCAATGTAACGGCCATCAGTAAATGCCAGTAAAGCTGAAAGAAAGTTAACTTGTTTAAACTTTGCATTTACTTAACAAGATTACCAGACAAAGTAAAAACATTAAGGAATTTTTTTTCAAAATCAGTTATGTGTTCATAAAGATATGAGTGATGAACTATCTGCACCTGAATAATATTTTAAACAACTTTGAATAAAACGAGAACCATGAGTAAGTTAAAGAATTTCCAAAATATAAATATTGTTCCCTGGATGTTTTATCCTGATTTGATTTGTTTTTCAAAAGGAAACAATTCAACAGCAATGTGACCCCATAGGCCACTGATAGTAAGCACAATTGAGATAAATAAATATTTACAACTACTGGGCCACTTACCAGGACCATCCCATGGCTCCATAGAGAATGCACTCCATCTGTAGTATAGTTTCTTCTCTTTTGTCATTGTGACATCATTCTGCCAGGCTTCCGGTACCATGGTCAACACAGCCTGACATTTAAAAATAGATACTTAAATATTACTGGTTGGAATCAAAACCAGTCATTAACACTGGTTGGAATTAACATCAGCCATTAAATCTTTAAAAACTCCTCATCCTCTGATGGTGTCCACTTGACAGATACCAGCTATGAGGTTAGTTAAGGAGGAACAGAAGTTGTATCTCTCGCTTGATTGTCATGTAACATTTCAAGTCAAATATGATTTTTACATAAGCATAACCTCTTCAGACAGAGTAACTCAGTTGAAAAAGAACCTTGATTCTGTATCAAAAATTAAAAAGGTTACAACTTAAAGTTGTTATAATTCGGACAAGCTATTGTAATTTGCAATCAGACATTTTCACTGACAAAATTCTAAATTAAGATATGACATGACCAGATGTTTTTGTTTATCAAAATAAATTAAACTGCAGTGCAGTCTTAGAGGTTTTGGCCATTTTTCCTGAGTAAGGGCAGTGAAAAGATGAGGACTGACCTCTGGCAGAGATCTGTTGCCAGCCATGTACAAAAACTCCAGGACGTTGTCCACACTTCCCGAGTCAGACATGCCTTCCTCAATGACAGGGTACACCTTCTGGAGGTTGTCCCCAAACTCTTGGCTGCTCATCACCCCTTCCCTGGCCTTCATCAGGTTACAGTTACCTCTCAGTGTGTTGATCTCTCCATTGTGGGCCAACATTCTAGGGAAGAAAGGGGGGGAAGGGGCGGGACATAAAACATGGACTTAAAGTCTGAAAGGCTTTACATTTAACTACAGAATTTCTCTTTTAAATTACATTATTTCTTTTGAGTAAGGTTTCACGGGAAGCATCCATGCATTTATCAAAAAATGGATTTAGTTGAAATACCAAAAAAATATGCCTGTTTAAATAAAAGTATGTTTTGAGTTATTAAGGGATAATTTTTTAAATTCCAGGTTTTGATCTGTTTTTCATTAGAATAATTTTACATTTTCAATAAGAAAACAAAGAATAAAAGGGCCATAATCCTCCAACTGAGAACTGCTTGAATTTGTAGTTCAGCCATGGGCCACATCCCAGTGTTATTGTTCACAGCAGACATTTATTTAAATTGATTTTAAAACAAACTCATTTCAAACCATCGGTATTGAATTTGGATGTTATTCTAAGGTCCCTGAAATCACATTTCATTGGTTGAACTCCTGCGATACAAACGTGTTTACCTTTGTGGGTGGGCTCGCTCCCAGCTGGGGAAAGTGTTGGTGGAAAACCTGCTGTGGACCAGGGCCAAGTGGGTCTCATATTCTGGATTCTGGAGGTCTTTGTAGAACTTCCACAGCTGCTCTGTGTTCATCTGGCCCTAAACAGTCAATTAGATAAGGTATGAAGATCATCAGCAGATGATTTCTGTTCATGGCTAAACAAGCATAAGGAAAAGTAGAAAGTAGAAAAAACAGTCCAAGAAATTTACAATATTTAAATAGTTGTTTTTTTTTAAATGTCTTAATTTTGTTTTGATATAATAAAAGTGAAAAATAGGAATGTATGATGTGTATTCTAAACATCAAAGTGAAGACAAGGATTTTAACGTGTGAAACATCTATTGAAATAGTGGACCATAAAATCATGGCCAAGTTCTTCAATGTATAACACCATGGAGAGTTGTCTAAAGCAATGCCAGGTATTATTTCCTGTGTGCAGTCATGTCAAGCTAAAGGTCATATAGTTGTCATTTATTTGGGTTAAACCCCTCCATGTGTTATTCTTGTAGACTCACCTTGTAAACAATAGTTTCTGAGCTCAAGCTGCAGATGTAGAAGCGGAGCTTTTGTTCGGGGATATGATGTGATGCGTACTTGCGTAACAAGTAAACCTGGAACCATGTCGATGCATGTAAAACAACAGCAACTTGTGATAATTGATTAACATAATCATAATAAAAGATCAAGATGCTGAGTTTCCAAAAAAAAAATATATATACAATAAGACTATCCACTGCTCGAAATAGAACAACTTAAATTTTGGGGAGGTCTACTGCTAGGCCTCCTAATGTTAGTGCCTCACAAACTATTTCATGACATACTGCTATATAAATATTTATATATGAAAAAAATTAAATTAATCTTGCAGTGTGTTAACTAAAATTATTTAATGTGAATTTCTGTTAAAGAATTGATTTATCTTTTAGTATAGCTTATATAAATGTAATAAGCTTAATTATTTTATTTTTTAACATGTATTTTGATGCAGTACCTGTCTGAAAAGTTCTTTTCTGTCATGAGGATGACCGTTGGCCGACACCACAAACACCTGCAAACACAAATGCTTATTAAATCCTGACTAATCAACACTTGACTATTGTAACATAAAACTAATGTGCTAAATCTTTCTCTATTTAATGTTCAATTATGTGCCAGGATATTTGTCAAAACATGGTATATCTAGTTATGTCTTCCAATGGATACCACTTTTGGAAAGAGAAAGATTCTTAAGAACAAATCTAACTGGAAAAGTTCAAGACATTATTATACTTAAAAAATCTAAAATAAACAAGAATTTCATCAAAAGCAAAAACTATAGCATGACAGCATGAATTTCTTGTTTCTGAATTTTTTGGTACACTTGAAAATAATCTTTCATTTCTATTTGATATCAGAACAAATTTGCTTTTAGATTGCATATATTTTAATGCACTGTTTAAGAAAATATTTCCCTAAAATGGTTCACTAGGTATCAAAGTGCAGTGCTAGAGTTTTTGTTTTAGCAAACCTTTGTTTAAATAAACTGAGTTATACTACAGTATCATAAAGCATAAAAACATGATATAAATGCCTGAATATTTTAAAATAGTGGATGTTTATAGTAACTAAGCTATTTAAAACTATTACAACATCAGAGAAATGTAATTAACAGCCATTAATTTAATGGGAATTTTCATACTGTGTGAGATGTCTAGAAAGCAAACTCAACTTCTAATGACGAAAGAATTTTAAAAGTTAGTAACAAAAATATAAAACAATTCTTTCATTTATGTGTGTGGTAGCAGCGAATTTATTTTCAAATAAACCTTTGCTAATAAGAGAACAAGATTTTAATCAAGATTTTAATAAGAGCTTTAAGGCCTGGGTCATAGGATACAACATTTTTATAATTATAGCAAACACAACAACAAGGAATCTCATGAAGATACAAATCGATTGCAACTCAAACATCCATTAGCAATGTGGAGGAATGGGCTGTCATTACTGGTTGTATGGAAACAAATGACACTGTTAGAGCTATAAGTGGTTTCTTCAAGCAGAGATTCTACAAATGTTTGTATTTCAAGTTGATTTTGAAAAGCTTCGAGTAGTTTTCATTTTCCTTTTAATATTTTTACACTCCACTGTTGACAGGAAAAGACTTTTTTTTTTTTTTTAAATCTTCTCAAAAACAGGCATAAAATAATTCCAGCTTCACAAAAATGTCAAGCCATTAAGATAAAGACATTTTGTTTGCACATGAAAAATCAATATGGGAAGTGGCAAATCGATGGGACCAATGACTTTAAACTGTCTTGCTAGATGACAACCCGGTGTCATCACATCAACATGTTAAATATCTGTACAGTGAAACAGGTTCCAGTTCCTTTTGGTAGTGTTGTATTAAAAACATAGGACCTCTGTTAAAATGATCAATGAATCTTTTAGAGGTGATTCTTGGCTGAATTCAAGCAAGAGACAATTAGCTCAAAATGTGTCATAAAATTTCATCATTACTTCCTATTTTTAGTGGAAAGTTTATGAGTATGTTTCTATTTTGTAATTAGATTTCATCAATGCATGTAATGTTTTTTCAAGATTTAATCTACCCTTTCCATGTTTTTTTAATCAAGATTTCATCACTACTTGATTCTCCAGAATTTGAGAATTTCATGTCATATAAATGACAAAATCAAACTGACCAGAAAAATAGCCTAAAAGTGAACAGAATTTAAAATACAAGACAAAGATAATCTAATACAACCCTCAGATAGACATAGAGATAAAAGCACTTTTCTTATTCCATATGCACTAATGAACACATACAAATGATCGTTCTTCCCATCCAGACTTTGGAGATGGATGGGTAGCCTGATCAAACCAGGAAAACCAAAATACTATCAACATTTAAAACTAATAAAATGCAAGACTAGACAAAAACCATAGATAAGCGTATAACGCAATAATCTTCTGTATATAAGGACTGTCTGTAATAGATCAAATTAATGTAAAAAGAAATAAAATATAAATGATACATCTATTTCAACATTAAACTGCACAGGACAATTGATATGTACAGCTGAAGGATTACACCAGGAGAAACATTCACACAACATTAAAATGGTTTGGTACTAATACAGAAAAATAAAATCTATATCCATCTCCTTTTATCTCCCTGTCTGGCTCTCTATTAATATATATGTACACATACAAATCATTATTAAAAGATAGCGTTTTCCTTAATTATTAATGTTTCAAAAAATGGTAGAAAGCCAGCTGTCCAAAAAGGATTCAGTCTATCCAAACTTACTGTGCCGTAGCTTACTACTTGAAATGTTTTAGATAAAGGGAATTCCTTAATCAGGTTGGTTGACAGAGTAAACCCCAGCCCCAGACCTAAACATTTAAATTTTAAGCCCACCCATCACAGCTGTGACTCCCCTATAAAATTAATGCACACACTTGGACAACAACGCAAACAAATTAATGCACACACAAAGCATTGATGGAATTCAGCTGCCAGCTCAGCGAGTCCTGATTGACACCAACCAAGTGACCCAGTCATAAAGACTTTATCTGAACTTAGTAAAGTCAACAGTGGAAAAGGTTGGATGCCCCCCCAAAAGGTATTGTTTTAAAAAGTCAATGATTGTTACCTGTCTTATTAAGGGCTCCAAGGCCTGGGCCACTTTCCCAATGACCTGTCTGTTGACAGGGACGGTTCGCCAGGCCAAGATCTGAATGAGATCAGAAAAAAAAAAAACCAATGTACAACAATTTTTTCAATCAATGTTTCATCATTTCAATATCAGTAAAATTCTTTAACAGGCTATGATAAAGGATCCAAATTCTCCACTTTTAGCCGCCAGGTGAATGAATAGTTAGATATAATGTTTAAGTGTGCATTAGCTGTGTTCCAAGATGATCCATAGATAGCCCTTATACACAGTGAACTCACCTGTAGCCCGAAGTCTTGAGCATATTTTTCAAAAAGGGCCTCTGCGCTGGGTGCAGTGGTAAAGTCCATAAACAGAAGACCTGTTGCATATTTCCCAGCCTCAGGTAACTCTACGGAAGGATTAGCAGCCCTGCCATTAAAAACAAAATCAAATGAATGTTTTAACAGGACCATGTGGGCAATATCTGAAGGGAATTTCATGACAGCATGGAGAACAAAAGTGTTTACATTATTTATTGGTGATTTGTGACTGTAACTTTTGTTGTACAGTGAAGCTTGCTGGTTATGACCTTATTTCATCATGGCTTCATTTACAGCCATGGATCCACAACAAGTTTAGATCCTGTCCAGATGATTGTAACTAACAAAAAAGTTTAGAGCCCTGTCTAGATGATTGACACTAACTAAAAAGTTTAGAACCCTTTCTAGATGATTGACACTAACTAAAAGGTTTAGAGCCCTGTTTAGATGATTGACACTAACTAAAAAGTTTAGAGCCCTGTTTAGATGATTGACACTAACTAAAAAGTTTAGAGCCCTGTCTAGATGATTGACACTAACTAAAAAGTTTAGAGCCCTGTTTAGATGATTGACACTAACTAAAAAGTTTAGAGCCCTGTTTAAATGATTGACACTGACTAAAATGTTTAGAGCCCTAACTAGATGATTGACACGAACTTAAAAGTTTAGAGCCCTGTCTAGGAGCCCTGTCTAGATGATTGACACTAACTAAAAAGTTTAGAGCCCTGTCTAGATGATTGACATTAACTTTTTTGTACCAGAGATCAGTTTGAAATAAATTCAATTATTCAATGTTATTTTGCATAAAGCTTACATAAAAACATTCTTGGCCATGGTCATTAAAATAAAGCTGTTGTGCACAACTGAACTAAACATCTGTCTTGTTAGTTTCCTTTAACCCATTTACTGACAGTTCACCTATTGGCCTATCATTTGTAAGTGCCTTTTGTTTTGTTTTGGTTTTGTTGGTGGTTTATTGGCCTAATTTTTGTTAGTTGTCTTATTGAACCAACTTACAAAGTGCTTCTTCTATTGACTTATCTTTTTCTGTTCCTTCAATAGACCTTAACTATTTTATTTCTCCTTTCCAGTTCAGATTTACCTTTTGTGACACTGTGAATGTTACGATACCAAAATCTAACACCATTTAAAGTTGGTCTTATCTAATTCAGTTTATTTTAAGTAGAGATCAACAAGGAATGTATTTTGCACTTTGTTGTTGACCTGATTGTTTTATTTTTAACCCTGTCCAGATTAGTAAAAATGTCAACATGTTTGTTTGGTCATCTTGACACAGTTCATCTGGAAGACATCAAAACAACATCACATCTAAGTTACAACCCATTATTTGTTCACTACCAACCTACCTTTACTAATGACATCTATGAGGCAGGGAAGATAATTAATTTTCTTGTCAGATGGGAACTGAGAGTTCCAATAGATCACAATACAAGTTACAATCATTTATCTACTTTTTCTATTTTATATTATATGTTTTAATGGCCTAGGGAATGGAGCAGCCATTGTACACTATATTTATTTACATTGCCTAGTGTGGTTTGTGAAGTCATTCTATCCTACATTTGTTTACATTGCCTGGTGGTTTGTGAAGTCATTCTATCCTGTATTTGTTTACATTGCCTAGTGGTTTGTGAAGTTATTGTACACTATATTTATTTAAATTGCCTAGTGTGGTTTGTGAAGTCATTCTATCCTATATTTGTTTACATTGCCTGGTGGTCTGTGAAGTCATTCTATCCTACATTTGTTTACATTGCCTGGTGGTTTGTGAAGTCATTCTATCCTACATTTATTTACATTGCCTGGTGGTTTGTGAAGTCATTCTATCCTACATTTGTTTACATTGCCTTGTGGTTTGTGAAGTCATTCTATCCTATATTTGTTTACATTGCCTGGTGGTTTGTGAAGTCATTCTATCCTACATTTGTTTACATTGCCTGGTGGTTTGTGAAGTCATTCTATCCTACATTTGTTTACATTGCCTAGTGTGGTTTGTGAAGTCATTCTATCCTACATTTGTTTACATTGCCTAGTGGTTTGTGAAGTCATTCTATCCTATATTTGTTTACATTGCCTGGTGGTTTGTGAAGTCATTGTACACTATATTTGTTTACATTGCCTAGTGGTTTGTGAAGTCATTGTACACTATATTTATTTACATTGCCTAGTGGTGTTTGTGAAGTCATTCTATCCTACATTTGTTTACATTGTCTAGTGGGGTTTGTAAAGTCATTCTATCCTACATTTGTTTACATTGCCTAGTGGGGTTTGTGAAGTCATTCTATCCTACATTTGTTTACATTGTCTAGTGGGGTTTGTGAAGTCATTCTATCCTACATTTGTTTACATTGCCTAGTGGGGTTTGTGAAGTCATTATATCCTACATTTGTTTACATTGTCTAGTGGGGTTTGTGAAGTCATTCTATCCTACATTAGTTTACATTGTCTAGTGGTTTGTGAAGTCATTCTATCCTACATTTGTTTACATTGCCTGGTGGTTTGTGAAGTCATTTATCATTTATTTTTTGACAATGATTGAATTTGATATTGAATTCGCAATGATTCTTCAAGAGTTGTATATGGTACAGAAGAAACAAAACCAATATGCGCACTCACTTATTCCTTGTCACATGACATAATTGAAATTTATATTAACTGGCAATGAATAATTTTAAAAATTGTAATCCCAAGTGTCTGTAGCTTTTCTTAAGCAGTAAAAAATTTTGAACATTACCGTAAGTCCTTCACAAAGAGGTCATGGGGTATACCCGTTAGCACGCCAGCACCATCACCAGAATCATTATCACAGCCGCATGCACCACGGTGCTCCATCCTCTCCAACATGATCTGTGAGTCCCGCAGCACCTGCAACCAATGCACATTAAAAACATAATGAAACGTGACAGCCTAGCTTTAAATATAGCTGCTGTACTCACTGTTAACATTAAAAGTAAATGTAATGTAATAGTTGAGCCTAGAATATAGCTATCATAGATGCTTTTTTTTTTTAATTTACCTCGCTCTTCATCGCATTTAAAGCATTTAAATAAATGTTCAATTTTGTGTTATAAACTAACACTTGATTCCCAATAATGGATCAAACAGGAAGACCCTAAGAAATGAATGATTTTTGACAAGTCTGTTCATATATCTACAAAATGTATACACAACGCTTTTGAAGGAGCCAAATATAATATTTCTGAATTTTAAAAAATAAGAATTTGTTTTATTTTTATTCAAATTGCTAGTCTCACAATGAATGGGTTTTTTTTTTTTTTTTCTTTTTAATTGATTATTTTAAAAATTGTCTCTCTCCTTTTACTATATTTTTAAACATTTCTTAAAAATCTAATACTCATGACAAAAAAGGTAATTTAAAAATATTTAAGAATTATAAAATATCCTCACATTCTATGACTATACTTTCCCAGCAGATTCACTGAGTGCCAC
The DNA here is from genome assembly GCA_002072015.1 of Radix auricularia. Taxonomy (NCBI): domain Eukaryota; kingdom Metazoa; phylum Mollusca; class Gastropoda; family Lymnaeidae; genus Radix; species Radix auricularia. The sequence goes on along the minus strand of MUZC01004560.1, from coordinate 570,934 downwards.
CCTAAAAAACCTATTAACCAGTCTTCTTCCTATATCGTACAAGTTACATAGAATTGAAATAAAGACCTAATCGAGTTAAAATACTATAACAATAAATAAGGGAGGAAACAGGCTGGTCCCCAGGAGAATAACAAAAGTGAAGACTTAAGAGAACCTTATTGATTGCTGGAGACAAACAGGAAATGGGGAGTGAAAAAAAGATAACGTAGTTGGTAGACACCAGGCCGGGGAGTTGGGGGGGGGGGGGGGCGGTTGCACTAAGTCTAGCTGCGCCACTGAAGGGGTAAACTAGTAAACAATTTAACAAGAAAACGGTGTCTTGTTGTGTCTTTTTTAAGCTTACCCATGACTTGTATCATAAAACAATAGTTAAGTTATATTAATTTAAAGCTCTCTTTCTTACGTGCTGCATTGCCAGCTATGTTGGTTTTTTCCTAAAGATTTTTAGTATTTGATTACTGCTAAGCTCAGGCATCGAAAGGTTCAATGGAAATATATAAAAATGTGATGATTAACAGTGACTCAGTGTCAGCAATATCGCTGGGCATGGCATCATATACATACTTTAGTGGGAGACAATGAGGTGGGGTGAGGTGAGTCTGATAAGGAAGTGAAACAGATCATTAAAATAACGGAGCGGTGAAGCTGGGAGGTGGAGTGGAAGAAAGGAAGTGAGAAATAATGATAAATAATACAGGGCATTTGTTGAAAAGTTAAGGACTGCTGCATATGGAAGAGTTGTAAAGGGGACGGGGAAGCTGTCTATCGAATCGCATGTGAAGATCCCATGACAAGAAGCAATAAATGACAATGTGTTACAAGACCGGTAAGGGAGAAATGTCTATCTGTACGGCCCGTGTCAACATCGCTCAAGGCAATGTTCTGTATCCGCCACAGTCTCGAAGACCCCATCAAATTTTCGCAGGGCGAGTTAATTATTTTGATGGCTGACTGATGTTGGTGCATTATCAACTAACCCCGTGACCTAAAAAAAAATCAAATGTTTTTTTAAATAACTTTTTTTACTCCTAGTTCATTAAGAAGAGACTGTCGAAAATTGACATAGTAATAATACTGTCTTTAGTTTTAATATCCAGTATCGTTGTTGTACTACCAGTGCAGAGCTAAGCATAAGTTTAACTATACGATGACAGAAAAATATGAAGTTCATTATTATCATTAATATTAAAGCAGCCTGATATATTTTGGACACAGTTTAGCGAGTACTTAAGTTCTATGTTAAACATGTTTATACGTCGACTGTTTCATTTTTCTTTATTAACTCAAAGCCTTGATAGAACATTTCCCTATCTTGCGACAGTCCTAGGTATATAGACCCGTTTAATGCGCTGTGGTGGCACCGCAGGTACCGCAGGTACGGCGGGTCGAAGTAGGAAAATTCCACATCCTCCTTAGGGAGGAAACCCCCTTGAGAGGCAGGACGGTGAGACTAGATCGAACTTAACCCTGCCCAGGCGGCCCCCTCTTAAAGGGGACCGTATTGGGGGTGCCCTTGTCAGCTACGCCCTTCGGGGGAGGGGTGGGAGCTTGCCAAGAGATTCCCCAATGGGACCTATAAGAGTTTTCGTTAACTCAGGGCCTTTGACGCCATCTCAAATTACACATAGAACATTTCCATTATTTACAGGTGCTCGATATAAAAGAATGCTCGCGAAAAGAGGGAAAAGTGGACGTGCATTTATAGAAATACATGTATTATGATGTAAATGACATTATTTAAAGTTTTACAAAATAAAACCAATTCAGCGATTTTTTTTTCAATTACGACTTTCGCCTAACTTTGACTGTTATTAGTGTTATCGCATGAATTGAAAATTTTTGAACTTGCTTCAGGTCAAGGCCACGGGCTACAGATCCAGACTGTGACAACAAAGTGGACAGTCGACAGGACACCTGGAATGATTGATTTTTGTGCCTACTGGCTAGTTAGGGATTTCAACCAGTGCTAGAAGACAGCCGTTTGGTCCTAATCTTTATCTCAGCGCCCACACTTGTCCCTAAGCCTAAGAAGTCGAAGTCACTTTTTTTTACACCGCGTCTGAGGGTCTTCGAGGTGAAAACTCTTATATTAAGTTGGTTGGGGAAACGATGGATACAATTAATTTTAGAAACAAGCGATTCAGTATGGGTACAGAGTACAGACAATAAAAGGGCGTATCGAGTCTGAGAAAAGGAAGGACAACGGTGTAGCGATTTCTTAGAACAGGTAAGTAAGGGCGTAGTGAGTCAGAACAGGCGAGACAAAGGCGTTGCGAGTCTTATATTCCCCGTGATTATACAGCATTTCACAAGACAATACAATGTGTAATCAAATGTTTTGTTTATTATTATGCCCTGATTGCTTCTTAGCAGTGCCATCTTAACTAATAGGCCCTTTGGGCATTTGCCTGGGGGCCACGAGCATAGGGGTCCCATTGGGAATAAGTTTATTTATATAATAATATATTATGCATATTTATTTTTCATAACGGGGGGG
>MUZC01004560.1:551680-568284 GCA_002072015.1 Radix auricularia | reverse complement strand
TTTGCCCAGGGGAGGGGCCCAACACTATTTTTTTGCCCAGGGGAGGGGCCCAACACTATTTCTTTGCCCAGGGGCCCAACACTATTTCTTTGCCCAGGGGCCCAACACTATTTCTTTTCCCAAGGGCCCAACACTATTTCTTTGCCCAGGATTCTAAAATAACATAATCGAATCTAAAAACTTCTTCAATATTTATCCTTCTTTCATTCCACAACATTTAAGTTTATTTTTTATTTATAATTTTTGAAACATGAAGCACCTTGCAATAGCTGTCGTATCATAAAGCTCAGATAACCAGCTTAGAATAAATACTGTAATTTCCGTATCCTTTGAACGCAATAACAGCGTTTTTTTTTTTAGTTAAAAACCCACCCCCAAAGCCCCCAATGGATCTTTTTCAAATAAACCGTAAAACCACGCACCCACAGCCACCCAGCACAAGACAGCAATAAATATAAGGTGAACCCCGCCATTGAAACCTTTCAACGCTCCAAAGCCAATCTAGTGCTTGAGAAGAGGTCGAACTTGAGGAGATGCCAGTCCCCAGGTCACCTCCCGCTTATCTTGACCGGCAGCAGAATGTCCAAAAACATCTGCTTAACTTGTCCAGACGGCCACCGGCCATTCGGATCTGAGGTTACATGTTTTCTTTTTTTTTTCTCTAATTGAATTTTTGAACTAAAATGCTAAGAGCAAATCGATAACATCGGCAAATATTCAGTACAGGAGATGAGCATTATCTCCCCTCCCGGAAGATTGTGGTGTTGTGATGTCCCTGGAGACTTCAAACGGACAACGGTTTAATAAAATAAGCGGTTCAAACTCTGGAAGCTGGAGGAATAATGAGGGGGTGTGTTCAAGTTTTCTCAATTAGGGGTGGCGTGGGAGTTGGGGGGGGGGGGCATCCGAATATGAGAACCATTAGGCATAAACTTTTCGTTATATACTTCTAATCCCCAGTACAGTTGAAACTTTTAAATTTGGCAAGCATAAAAACGCGAATTCGTGTAAAGATATTTAATTGTTACTTATGGGTACGATGTGGCGAGGAAGGGGAATTTTAACCGGCAATTTACACAGCTGTTACATTCTAATTATGTTCACTTTAACTTGGAAAGCTCCGTCCTTAACAAGCACGTTAGTCACATTAAAGAGTCGCCAGATCTGGACAACAGGAATAATCTGTGGATACCGAGGGTTTGGCTCAAAATCTGATTTTTTTAAAGTGCGTGTGGTGGGGGGGGGGCGGGCCGGGGGGATGATGTTCGGATAGTTGAAGTGAACCTGATAAATCATCTCACAGCCCAACTCCCAGATGACGACCAATCAAAGACATGCATGATGTGTGTCTCTGGCTCTTAGAAACTTATGCTTAATGCGGCAATCGTAGCGATCATAAAGTTCAACACAATTGCCAATAATGAGCTGAGTACACGTAACTCTACTGAATTTGAATCCAACGGAATAAACGCGCTATGAGAATTAATCTGCTAGCATTAAATCAGTACATGTACAGTTACTTCAATCCGTTGGACATTCGCTTTCACGGCAATGCTTTAAATAAGCAACGGTTTCTTTAATGTGTAAACAAAATAAGGGGTGAGACTGCAATCAGGCTTATAAAAAATTAAATGGAAAAGACGTAAACAAGGTAAGGGTTACGCCTGACAGGACGTGACAAAACAGCTGTTTTGTCACGTCCCGTCAGGCTAACCCTTACCTTGTTTACGTCTTTTCCATTTAATCTTTAATGGGTACGAGGCTGTAAGCTTGACAATATTTTTTTTTAAATAAATACATTTTAGATTTTTAAAAATAAAATAATTAGGCCTCATTATTGCAAACTCGGTGTTTTAATCAAAAAGACTTTGAGAACCACTCCAAATGGGATCGTGATAACCGCTCTAGCTGACGGCCACACGTTGCCGTACATTACCGCAGCACCCCAACCCGATCCTTGTGAGCAAGAAGTGTCGGTAAAGTGAGGACGTTTGATGAAATATGTGACCAGCGTATTTGATAGATGAGATTATGAAGGTGGCAGGAGATGAGCGGCCCGCTTGAGCTCTTCACAACTTGCTCACTTGATGGGTCGTGAAGGAGAAGAAAAGACGTCATCGAGGTTCCACGAAGTTTTCCGGCATCACCCGGCCTGTTTCCTGGCACGGGACCAAACACACTCACACACGGCGTTGGCGCCTAGGTGAGGATGCACTCCTAACCAATAACACTGCCACTGCATGGAGTGTGTTTGATGGACCTTAGGGGACTTCTCGGCAGTATATCACTGATGAGTGGGATCGTGAGAGTCTATTTTGTACGGGTATCACATTCATCACGTTGACTTGTTGGGTCCGGTAGGATTCTCAAAGCAAATCTTTTCTTTAATATGCTAACGACTTTGCCATTTTAAATAGTTTTGAGCGCCCCCGTCCCCGCGTACAGAGTGAGACAAAGGCGCCATCAATGTTACGTTCACAAAACAGCTAACCACATTTTCTGTAAAGTTTCTTTTAACATTTTGTGAACTCTGAAAATGGTTGAGTTCTGAAGGTATGGGAAGTCCCCCCTCATCCCCCCACACACACACACACACACAAACGCATAAACACACACACTTGGAACTCTATAATGTGTATGGTTCACAAAAAGTTAAAGTGTAAAAAAAAATCAAGACGTAGCAGAGGATATGATGTATTTGATTGCGAAACAATTTGACCAGCAACCCGGAGACAATAGCGTGGGACAGGCCCGGTCGGTATTGTATTACTGATGTGATTCGTGTTTGATGGCAGGCCGGACGTAGGGCAGTTTTGAAGGAAAAAAAAACGGGGTGTGAGTGACTGGGTTTGTTGTCAACGGTGATTGATGACTGAAATCAAGACGTGCATTTAGAATGTCAAGACATTTTGGGTCTACAACTGAACAAATTAAGATTGCTGGGGTTTTTTAATTTCAGTAAACAATTAGAAGATTAGAGATGATAACAAAAGTGCAAATAGCGAGCATTGCGGAGCTGTCAATTTCTCAGACCACGAGACAGTAAATTTTAATCGTGTCATTTTTAAAAAATCCATGCAGCAGGGGCGGGCAAATGAATATGTAAATGTCGAGACCTTGTGATGGATGGACAGCTGGGTTACACACATTGTAATGAGGACGACCGTACATGAAAATCTACATAAGACAAGATGAATGTTAAGTTTCTCAGCTTTAAAAAGCGCCAGTCTATGATCTACCGGGAGTTTTTAATGTGTTTTTACTTAGAGAACGTGTTGAAATGTTTCAACGTTTTCAATGTTTTCGTGCACGTGATCTCTAGCTGTTCTTGACGTCACCAATGACATCCGGCCCGTGAGATAGGAATCGTGTGCATAGTAACAAACTCAATGTGCAAAGTTGAACAGCAGCAATGTTTGTGCAAAATTGTACATAACACCAGGAATGAAATAATGTGATAGTTAATCAAAAGTTGATAACTGCTGCGCGGCGTCGGGCAACCGCGCAGCTTATAGGCAATATCGTGTGCGACTCTTCTGTTTTTTAGTGCCCTGTAGTCATACTTTATGACACAATATTGCTTATGACATATGGGTATGTGTAATTGTTTTGTTTTGGCGTTAATTATTTTTTTTCGGAAAGGGTGTGGGGGTGAGGGGAGCGAAACACATGAAAGTCCAGAAAAGCCAGTGACATATAGTGACAAGACGTGCCAATAATCGTCATGTTTTGTTTTTAACTTGGCCTACACTTGATGACCAGTAATAAGGTTTCACACATCAAGAGTATTACATGGAAGCGGATTTCAGAAGTCAAGGGGAAGCACTGCATGTGAGAAATCCCGGTTCTTTGCCCTGTAAGCAGCGCATTCATTCATAGTTAACACTTCCATTTCCCTACAGTTAACAACGCCAATAAGACCACAAAGCAATCTATCGACCCCGTATTGGAATGTTGGATTCACAAAGCAACAACCAAAACTCGAACAGGGATTCTAAATTCACGCATATCGTGGGGAGCCAAATATTTGTTGAATTCAACAATAAAACTCCCGACAACGATTTCTCTTCATTGCCAATCAAGTCACTCCTAACCCTCTCCCGACCAAGAGCTCAGTTGTAAATAGGGAAATGAATGAATAAATCAATGTAATCCGGTCCCTCATCTTTGGTAATCCCCACGGTGTGCGCTCCTCATTAGCTTTTTGAACGTTAAGAAATAACCAAAACTTGTGTTCTCTGATCGATCCAGGGGACATGTCTATAGAATTGGTTCCCATTGCCCCCGCTGGTCCTGTGTTGTGCGTGGGTGCGTGTATGCGTGATGGCAAGTACGCGTGTGTGTGTGTGTAAATTACTTTCTCTCAGCTGATCCGAGCTTCATTATTAATTGCATGATGGGACATTCCATTGATTTCCTGTAGCCGCTCCCGGTTGATTCTCAAGACAATGGCCAACATTGGCTACATGACTGGTTAAATATACGTCAGAACACTTTTTTTTTCAGTAATGGGACAAGGCAATGCATGAGCGCTCACTTAATGATAGCATAACTTCGGGGAAGAGAAAGTACATTTGAGTGTGCTCCAAGCTGATGTACCGATATGATGTCAATATCCTGTTGCTTCTTTTATAAACAGGCAACTATCGTCGAAATTTAGGTGGAACGCTGGAGATTCCCCAAGGAGTTGAGAGTAATTGCTCCTAGAGTCTGTACTAGGGTCTGTGTTACTGTAGGGCAAGAGGATAGGTCAGCCGTGGGAATAGAATGTGGCGAAAGAAGATCAATCGTCGATGCCACGTCCATGATTTAAATAAGACCGATTTCCTGACCTGACGACTGTCTAAGAACGGTTTACACTGTTAACTTCTTTATGTCATGGCCTGCTGACTCAAGTCTACTTACTGTTAGGGGTGTACCGGATTTCGGCTCCGGCTAATCCGGAGACCGGCCATTTTTACAAATCTGGCTCCGGTCGGATTTCACTTTATAAATCCGACCAAATCCGGCTCCGGTCGGATTTTAAAATATATAAATAATATATATACATTATTGGACGAGATCCTAGCCATCTAGTTACACAATGACGTGGACTAGTCTGATGATAGAAGAAATTATTTTATGAGGTGTGAATCGGGAGAACTAAGGGGAGAAACTGAAGAGTGCGGCTTTTACTGCGACTCTACTTTAAAACAAGAGTATTGAACATTGAGTTTTGCGTGCCACGAGTTTTGCGCTAATTGGCCCGTGGTCTCCGACTTCAGCCTGTTGTATTTTCTAGATTTGCTTCCATAGCCTTTGGTCACTAGCATTTGTTATTATTATTTTTTTTATTTTTTTTTGGCAAGTGATGCAGCGTTCACATGCCACGGCTAAGGGTTCCACGCATTACCCCGCCGTTTTTCACCCATTTGGAGCTGGATGGAACTCGGGGACGCCCTGGGTCCCGGGAACAGGTCCTTCCCATGGATTCGAGCTCGTGACCATCGGAACGTCAGTCGAGCGCGCTTGCCACTCGACCACCACGCCCCCCTGACCACCGCGGCCCCCCGTACAACAACAGGCATTTGCGGAAGGCGGTAAACATTAAGCCCGTTATATTGTAACATAACTAGTGAATATTCAGCCGAATACAGTGGTATCTTGTGTTTTGTTGTAGTTGTCTTTTTCTCTCTCTCTTTTTTTTTTTACTTAAATCTGATTAAAGTTTTTAAATTAATGTCGGCATGTATTTCTAAAGCTCTTATTTATGTTCGTAATATCACCACGGTAATACGATTACATATTCTAAATACACGAGTCTATTTTTTCCCTGCACACTGAACATCAATAAGATACGTAGTTTATTATGATGAATGTATATAGAAGACGAGAATGGGTCGGATCTTCACGTGCGCGTGTAGCCCTCGGGCCGTCAGGAGCCAACTCTTGGGAACGCTACCGTTACACCGTCGGATCCGGCCATTAAGCAAGAATCTGTTATTCAAACATCCGCTGACAAAGAGTGTGGTCGTCGTGTCCCAATATTGATCGCTATGCATCGTGGTTACATGTCATAGCAGTGCTTAGACGCGACTGTAACATACACATTATGGCTTTAACGCCGTTAAACAATGTTCCCTCTGAGGTTCGTTTGTCCTTGTGAAAGATAAAAAGACTTGTGAGCAGAGTTGCACAGCTTCCATTTTTAGCAATATTTTTACAAAATTTAGTGTGTGGTAATTCTAAATTGCTGCGCGGCATCAGTCAGATGTCCGCGCGGTCTAAAAGAAACATTGCCGTTAAACCTCACCGGCAGCTGGTGGCGACAAGGTTTTAAAACCTTCTTGCTTTGTGCCTTCTACTTGATTGCATACAGGGTAAAACCGCTTGAACTCAATCAACAGGGTAACCCAGTCCTTGAGGGAATGGACAAGGATTTCTTTCCTCTGAATCACTCATAATGTTTAGTAAATTAACATTCCATTAAGAATACATTCCTAGAACTGTCAGCACCGACAGGTTCCCATCGATGTCACGATCCATATTAACCAAACCAAAGACCCTTCAAAACGATAAATTGGAGACAAAAATAAAAGGGGGAGGGTTTAAAAAGGTAATTTATGTAAAAAGGATAACCAAATTTTAACAGTTAATTTCTAGTATTTAAGTATAGTGCAGTTTGGGAAATAATTTATTTATGTTAAATGCTATTGCGAATTCAACTCGAACTTTAAAAAGAAAGCTATTTAATTTAATCGATACCACCTTGGTCTATTGTTTCAGTAAGTGATCCAAAAAGAGCCCTATGAGAGTCCTTTTAAAGTCATCTCCCATGAGCTAGTAGCCTGCCTCTACTCTAGTCCCTTGACCCAATAGGTTCACTATAGTCCATTGACCCAATAAGTTCACTAGTCCATTGACCCAATATGTTCACTATAGTCCATTGACCCAATATGTTCACTGGTCCATTGACCCCATATGTTCACTAGTCCATGGACCCTATATGTTCACTATAGTCAATTGACCCAACATGTTCACTATAGTACATTGACCCAATATGTTCACTAGTCCATGGACCCAATATGTTCACTATGGTCAATTTACCCAAGATGTTCACTATAGTCCTTTGACCCAATATGTTCACTATATTCCTTTGACCCAATATGTTCACTATATTCCTTTGACCCAATATGTTCACTATACTCCTTTGACCCAATATGTTCCCTATAGTCTATTGACCCAAAATGTTCACTAGTCAACATTGACCCAATATGTTCACTAGTCCACATTGACCCAATATCTTCACTAGTCCATTGACCCAGTATGGTCACTAGTCCATTGACCCGATACGTTCACTATAGTCCGTTGGTCAAATATGTTCACTAGTCCACAATGACCTAATATGTTCACTAGTCCACATTGACCCAATAGGTTCACTATAGTCCATTGACCCATTGTGTTCACTAGTCCATGGACCCAATATGTTCACTAGTCCATGGACCCAATATGTTCACTAGTCCATTGAACCAATATGTTCACTAGTCCACATTAACCCAATATGTTCACTAGTCCATTGAACCAACATGTTCACTATAGTCTATTGACCCAATATGTTCCCTATAGTCTATTGACCCAATATGTTCACTATTCCACATTGACCCAATATGTTCACTAGTCCACATTGACCCAATATCTTCACTAGTCCATTGACCCAGTATGTTCACTAGTCCATTGACCCAATACGTTCACTATAGTCCGTTGGCCCATTATGTTCACTAGTCCACATTGACCCAATATGTTCACTAGTCCACATTGACCCAATAGGTTCACTATAGTCCATTGGCCCATTGTGTTCACTAGTCCATGGACCCAATATGTTCACTAGTCCACATTAACCCAATATGTTCACTAGTCCATTGACCCAATATGTTCACGAGTCCACATTGACCCAATATGTTCACTATAGTCCATTGACCCAATATGTTCACTTTTCCAATGACCCAATATGTTCACTAGTCCATTGACTCAATAAGTTCACTAGTCCACATTGACCCAATATGTTCACGAGTCCATTGATCCAATATATTCACTAGTCCATTGACCCTATTATATTCACTAGTAGTCCATTGACTCGATGTTTACTAGTCCAACTCCCTTGAAATTATGAAGTGATTTGTTTGGAACGCGAATTAACGAGTATATTGAAAGACCTGATAATTTATTGGAAAGCAAATTTCTATTAAACGTTGATAGAAACATAAGATTGTAATTTTTAATTAAATATTGCGGAAAGGTACTTCAAAAAGCGATTTGTAAATAATGTTAATCTTTTTAAAATGTGTTTAGATTTCCTCTAATGTAGCTAACTTATTTTGCATAAATATTTACAGCTATTTATTCTCTATATATTCCCAACTATTTATTCTCGTTATATTCCCATGATTAATATCATACCGGTGGATTTTGTGGAATAAGAAAACCCCAAAGGAAATGAAAAACCATATTTACTATATATATACCACATGAACGTGTTAGCGCTACATAGCTATATAAGACCTTAATATAATGCAAGACTAGACATAACCCGGTGGTCGGACACTTCGACCCCGGACGATTCGACCCCGGACGGTTCGACCCTGCCAGTTCGACGCCAGGACGTTTCGACGCCAGGTCGTTTCGACCCCGGTCGGTTCGACCCCGGATGATTCGACCCCGGTCGATTCGACCCCGGACAGTTCGACCCCCGGACGTTTCGACCCCGGACGATTCGACCCCTTTCTCTTTAAGGCGTGAAATGTTTTGGTTTTTAAAAATTCATTTTTAATTCTTTTTTAATTAAAAATAAATAGTTGAAGTTTAATATTATCTCTTTAAAAATAAAAACAGTAGGAAATAGTTATTTTTAACGTTTTTTTAAATGATAGTATGATTGAACAAATAATATAGTTTTATATTAATATGTCTTAAAAATTAAAAATAGAATGATATGTTATTTTTAATTATTAAAAATAGTACAATGTATAAAATGAAATAGTCTAATTTATATTAATAGCTCTTAAAATTAAAAATATAATCATATATTTTTAATAATTAATTTAAAATAGTACAATATATAAAAGTCTAATATATATTAAAACAGTAGGGTGTTTCAACCTTGGACGATTCGACCCTTTCCTTTTTAAGGCGTGAATTATTTTTTTAAAAAGTTGGATTGTTAGTGAGAATAGAAGGTATGGGAAATGTTGGATTGTTAGTGAGAATAGAAGGTAGGGGAAATGTTGAATTGTTAGTGAGAATAGAAGGTAGGGGGAATGTTGGATTGTTAGTGGGAATAGAAGGTACCGGAAATGTTGGATTTTTAGTGAGAATAGAAGCTACCGGGAATTGTTAGTGAGAATAGAAGGTACCGGGAATTTTTAGTGAGAATAGAAGCTACCGGGCATTGTTAGTGAGAATAGAAGGTACTGGGAATTATTAGTGAGAATATAAGGTAGGGGGAATGTTGGATAGTTAGTGAGAAGATAATTGAGTCCATAGACCATGACGGATGATCTATTGGCAAGTAATGCAGCATCGGATCAGGGTTGTGGTGGAATCGGACTTTTTACCTCAGACCGATAGCGTATTGATCACAATCATGATTTCGCTTTGAATGTTGACTGGTAATCAGTGTATATNTATTTTATTTTATACATTGTACTATTTTTAATTATTAAAAATAACATCTCATTTTTTTAAAAAATTTTAAGACATATTAATATAAAACTATATTATTTGTTAAATCATACTATCATTTTTAAAAAACCGTTAAAAATAACTATTTCCTACTGTTTTTATTTTTAAAGAGATAATATTAAACTAACATATTTATTTTTAATTAAAAATGAATTAAAAATAATTTTTTAAAAGCCAAAACATTTCACGCCTTAAAGAGAAAGGGGTCGAATCGTCCGGGGTCGAAACACCCTAGGGTCGAAACGTCCTGGGGTCGAACTGTCCGGGGTCGAAGCGACCGGGGTCGAATCGTCCGGGGTCGAACCGTCCGGGGTCGAACCGACCGGAGTCGAAACGTCCTGGCGTCGAAACGTCCTGGCGTCGAACTGGCAGGGTCGAACCATCCGGGGTCGAATCGTCCGGGGTCGAAGTGTCCGTAATTCACATAACCCATGGATACGCGTAGAAAGAAATAATCTTATGCATAGAATGAAGCTATGTAATTTATAATATGTCTATGTGCTACCATATAAACCTGGTCTTTTTCTCGGAGGCCTTCCACGGGATGCTTTAAGTCTTTTGTACCAGAGCTACCATCTTAAAGGCTACCAATCGCTCCATGTTTATATACCTTACAGTTCTATGGGACTCATGGAGATCTTGTCAAGTTTAACGTGGTCCGTGGCTACACACTGAATCCATTCATCATGAGACCACGACCTACGAGGCCCATTTTTACCGTACCCTGACTGCAGTAAATTAACTAAGAGAGTGACCCCCTTGACCCGACAGGTCACTGAAACGGCCGAGACCATTAATTTGTTGCCATGCCTCGCTTAGTTGAGAAAAAAAGGGGGGAAGGGGGAATGACATGCCGACTCGGCACTGACCTTCACTGTGGGGGAGAGAGCTTTAACTGAGTGTAGGCATTAAGAAAAAGCAATCGGTTTAATGTCAACCATTAACACGATGAGGTCTACTAAACTGAATGTGATTGCCCCCTGCAAGGTTAAAAGAGGTCGACGGATCTCAAGTTATGTGTGTACCCAACGGTTGTTAATGTAATTATATGAAGCTATCAACGGGCCCAAGTTGTAACAAGAATCTATCAGAATCTATCAACGGTCGCCCAAGTTGTTACAAGAACCTATCAAAGGTTGCCCAAGTTTGTTACAAGAATCTATCAACGGTTGCCCAAGTTGTTACAAGAATCTATCAACGGTTGCCAAGGTTGTAACAAGACTCTATCAACGGTTGCCCAAGTTGTTACAAGAACCTATCAACGGTTGCCCAAGTTGTTACAAGAATCTATCAACGGTTGCCAAGGTTGTTACAAGACTCTATCAACGGTTTCCCAAGTAGTTACATGAATCTATCAACGGTTGCCCAAGTTGTTACAAGAATCTATCAACGGTTGCCCAAGTTGTTACAAGAATCTATCAACGGTTGCCAAGGTTGTAACAAGACTCTATCAACGGTTTCCCAAGTAGTTACATGAATCTATCAACGGTTGCCCAAGTTGTTACAAGAATATATCAACAATTGCCCTTGTTGTTAGGGGCCGTCCATAAAGTAAGTCACGCTCCAGAGGGGACGGGGTGTAAAAAAAAAGTGTGACAATTTGTGACAGGGGGGGCGGCCTTGTGAGACGTCACGGGGTTTTAAATTGAAGTTTAAATATTTTGTTAATAAAACAATTATTTTTGTTCGAAAGTGGGACGTACTTTAGGGGGGGGGGGAAGTAATATGAGGTTTGTGACAGTTTGTGACGGGGGGGGGGGATTTTAAAATTGTAAAAAATAGTATGATGTACTCTATGGACGGCCCCTTACTTGAAGCTGTCAAAGGTTGTTAATTATGTTTTGTCAAACGGCGGCAACTTCTTCTAGTTTCCTTATACTTATAGAAAAATTAAAAACTAGACGCATACCTCGCTCTCTGTTATGCAATTAGACTATTTTTTTACCGTGTGTCCTAAAATATACGTTTCTCTGAGAATACAAACAACAAATTTATTATATTGACTAATTCCAATTCCTTGGTAGAAGGTAATGATGATTTCAGCATTAAACAGACACGAAGTCAGTTCAAACATGCCTCTTAACGAACTCAGACAGTAACAAATTTAATTGAATATTACATAAGGACAGAATATAACGCACACAAAAATCATTACGATCAACCAGAGAGAAAATGCACGGTAGCAATATAACAGGCATAAGCCAACAGCTCTCACACTCCGTGCCCGCAAGCCATTAGCTCAGCCGAACGGAACAAACTCCAGCTTATCCGAGAGCCTATTCACACGTTTCCTGGTCCGGTGATAGAATATCCAGCAACGCGTTCCGAAAATTCCGGACTTAATTAGCTAAAAAACAATCCTCTGAGAAAATTCCATTGCTAAATATAAGCAAACATTGGACAAATGAAAAGTCGCTCAATATTTCATGCAACGGAAGTAATTATTTCAGCCGAGTGACAGTAAGATTAAAAATGCTTTCCCCTTATTTCAGCCCAATAAATGTAAGATTAAAAATGTTTCCCCCTTATTTCAGCCGCATTAATGTAAGATTAAATTTTTTTCCACTTAATTTCAGCCCAATAAATGTAAGAGTAGATATGTTTCCACCATATTTCAGCCTGACAAATGTAAGATTAAAAATGAAGACCCTGGTGCTAAAAGTACTTAAGTCACATTTTTGTCAAAAATTTAACATCTGGTTTAGACCAATCTCCCATTTCTGACAAGCGTGAAGGTCATTGTGTTCTAAGAGTATGCGTAAATCTCTTAAACTAAGCAAGAAAAATGGCATATTTCAATATAGAGCACAACTGAAATCTGATGTGAGACCCGCTGGTTATTAATGACTCCATTATTGAGAAGGTCTCACCATGTCTGGTGACGTATGTAGACTTTGTTATGTATAGTGTGATGACCCCAGAGTTCTCTGCCCCTAATCTAAAAAGTCAACAAGTAAGTCAATAAACTGTTTAAACTTTGCGAATACTTTTCACTTCGCTTTGGTTTGGGCCAGGCGGGCCAGGGGTGGGACCGGGGTACAGGCCGGTGGGGTATGGAATACGCTAAGATAAGATAGGCGTTAAGATCAGATTCTAATATTGAGCCAAATAAAATAGAAAATTTTTGTGATTACATAGCGCATAATTCATGTTCATTACACAAATAAAGACATTTATTAAAGCGTGGATATTAATTTACAATTCACACGGCATCTCAAGTGTTTCTTCCAACAGAATGTGAGACATCGAAGGTGTCTTTGACTCCTAAGACTGGTGACAATTACTATGTTCTCCTCCCAGCCCTCATTAACGGAGTGCGTTGGTTACGCTTCTGTGTGACGGTTATTGGTGACGGAATGACACGTACGTGGGGCCATCAGTTCCCGAATAACTCCTTATTACTCAAGGACTAAAGACCATCGGAAGGTCACCGGGTCACCGTGTTGTCAGTTTTAGTTAGGTTCCTCTTGAATGCCAAGCTTTCACAAGGTTGACACTGCCCCACCGGGGTCATGCGAATGTCGTTCCCTGGACCACTTCGATCCCACGTAGGGTCTCTCAAGCTAATGTATCGGGACCACTAACACGGGCAAGAGGTTATAGAGGTTATCTATGATCCGACCAACGACACCTGACAAACATTCTTGCGAATACGTACCCTTACATGTATACCTTACATCCAATTTTCTCTGTAGGGTACAATGGTACGTGTGCAGTTGTTTTTTGTTGTTTTTTTTAAATCATGTGCAACGTTGCGTTTGTGTGTATGTGTGTGCAAAGTATACAAAATTTGCTGCGCGGTAATTATAATCAGCTGCGCGGCGTCGGTCAGATAACTGCGCTGTATCGTTTTTTTCAGTCCTATATGTTCAGACCATTTTCGTTTTACTAATTTATTTCCAGATACTTTGTTGACACACTTGATCTTAAATCGCATTTCTCTAAGTAATATCTTAGGTCATTTTAAGCTGTGTCCCATGCCGTAGCCGCAAAAAAAGTTCACTCTACATTAAATTTATGAGACTAATCAAGACTTTCACTCTAGAATAATAACACAATAATCAAGATTAGCGATTATATGTTCATTTCGTATTTCCTGAAGTTAATGTAGAAAAATGTATTCAGTAATAAGCCCTCTCTAAGTATAGACTTAAATGCATTGGAAAATTATGTTTATCTTTCCGAGTCATCTAATGATCCGAAATGAACCTAGTGGAGCAAAAATACCAGGAAATAAAGCAACGTATTTTTTATTCAAATTTCCATCAGGACAGCTTTAATTTCATTAAACATTTGCTATGAGGTGTGTGGCATTGTCAATTTTAAAGCAAATTTATTGAGCGAATCGGAATCTATCCTTCTTACCCCCCCCCTTTTTTTTTCCCCCGTCGGGTCTCTAACCTCCCAAAAACCCTTCTCTAACTCTAACGGCCTAGAGCTTGTTGTTGAGCTCATGTAAGCTCAGCGTGCCTCAAGCCGGCCTGAACCGTCCAAACAGTCAGTTCTATTTCATTAGTGGGCACTGCGACTGTCACTTTTATTGACGTGCTCCTGGCCATCACGTCGTGGGGGTGTATGTGTGTGTGTGTGAGGGGGGGTTAGTGGGGAGAATAAGGGGTGTTTTTATGAGGGGATTTTCGGGGTAGGGTTGATGAATGAGAATACAATGGGCGAGGTGTATGCGCAAACAGGTCGACTATGCTTATTGATAATTTTGCTGTTGGTGCTCTTACAGAAGGATCTAAACAAACAGAAAACTGACGCAAGCTTGCAACGAGCTGATAAAGGATAATTATGATTGTATTAGATCTAGATCTAATTGTAATTCATTTTTTTAAAGTCATTGTATTTAATTAACGCTTTAACATTCGACTTGGTAAGTCTGCAAACTAAATATCACATCAGCGCAGTGCTTAAATTTAAAGCTTTATCCCTCCCCCCCACCGCAAAAAACGTTGCGTAGTATTCTATAATATTTTAGACCTCCCACTCTCCGCAAATGCAGCCTTCTCCCCCACATCCAACCCTCTCCCACACATCCAACTCTCCCCACACATCCAACCCTCCCCCACACACCCAACCCTCTCCCACACATCCAACCCTAACTCACAGATCCAACTCTCCCACACATCCAACCCTAACTCACACATCCAACTCTCCCCTACACATCCAACCCTAACTCACAGATCCAACTCTCCCACACATCCAACCCTCTCCCACACATCCAACTCTCCCCCACACATCCAACCCTCCCCCACACATCCAACCCTCCCCCACACATCCAACCCTGTCCCACACATCCAACCCTCTAACACTTATCTACACACACTAGCAACATCTTCTTCCCTTAAAAAGTTAAAAGAGTTCTTTACCTCACAAAAAAATCTGAAGAAAAAAATCACAAAATACAAACCAGTCGCATTTTATAACCCTCAACCCAACTAATAACTGTACCCACACCCCCATATTCATAACCCTCACGCACATTCACATGATCCTCCACCCACACACACACACACACAAAACCCCCAACCTTGCCCCACCTGCCCCAGAGCTAACACGAGCATCCCCTCCATTCATTGACTTCATCCTGGCCACGAGCTATGAGAGTCCAGCAACAGTTTACCTCTCTCATCACTAATTGACTATTAACACTCGGCCTGGGCGAATATTGACACCCGGTACTTGTGAAATGAATGATGCCGGCGCGCTATCAGCCTGTTGTCTCGATGGGCTATTCTGGAATCGTCCATTTTGAGGGGTTCACAATCTCACGTCTTGACACGACCAGTTTCTATATATAGTAGTTTGAGACTAATGACACGATGCTTAGACTTAGTGGCTTTTTATTATACGATGCTGCAATGGTAAAGTAAGGAAATCCCATTCCCCATTATGCTCAAAATAATTCGTTTTATGCATGACTACCCTATAGTGAACTTTATAATTACCATAAATATATTTAATTCTATATAATAAAAGCAGTTGTCTGTGCGGTCCTCGATAGCGATTGGTCACTCAAACTCCTACAGCCAATCCCTAGCGAAGACAAATTAAATCTCATTTCCATATTGAACAAATTTACGCGGACGTTCAAAACGAGTTATTTTTGGTGCAGTATTTTTGTCATTCAGCACTGTGTTCCCATCATGAAGTGTGCCACTCCTGGTAATCACTACTGTTACTCCTAGACCACAAGCCACCGAAACGTCTTTGGACGGGCTTCGTTGCTCGTCTATTCATAACTCACTGAAAGAAATATTTATTATATAATTCCCATAAGTGATATTCACAAAAAGATTTAAAGTGGTGACTATAGAAGTCCTCAAAATTTTTTTATAAAACAATCAAAGTGATACTTTTAACACGACCTAAGGAGCGTAATCTAATAGGCATCCACTTCATCAATGTGATTCGGTAGCACTAATAAGGTAATCTGAAATATTGGAGACAAACGAAGCGTAACAACCCAATTCTAATTTATACAAGTCGTTCTCCATTTTTACACCCTTTTATTTTAATTCTTAACGTCTGCTTGTCTGTTGCTACAAATTTTGATATATTCTTAGCCCTTTTCCCATGATCAAATCGAGCTGAAACTTCGCAGGCAGACTCGTAAAAACAATAAAAATGTTCCATCACATTTTCATTTAAAAAATAATTTTAGTAAAATATTGGATTTTCGAAGTTATAGCCTTTTTATTTTAACTGAAGCACGGCAAACCTATTTAGTGGTCAAAGGTGTGTGTGTGTGTGTGTTTGTCCGTCGAATCGACGAGGACCATACTAGAAAAACAATAAGGGGCCGTCCATAAATGACGTCACGCACCTAGGGGGGAGGGGGGTCTCACTTTTGTGACGATGCGTGACGTGGGGGAGGGAGGGGG
>MUZC01004560.1:499677-546573 GCA_002072015.1 Radix auricularia | reverse complement strand
TCGTAGTTGGGTGAACACCGTCCCCGATAAATGTTAAGTGTGTAAATGTGAGGAAAATGTATTGTGTTTGTATCCACGGCTTCTATTGTATTGTTTGCCAGCAGAAAAAGATGCAACCGACACACGGTTCGTGACCGGGGTCACAGATGGTCTCTGTACTCTGTGTGGGTGAGACTGCTATCAGTATCAGCCTTTTAGATAAATAAATACATGTTGCTAAAAGAGGGTGTGTGGAGGCCTGGCTAGACGTCACAGAACAACGAACTTTTCCGCAAGAAGCCTTCCGCGAGGAACAAAGGGACAAAAACAAATAAAACTGATAAAAAATGAAAACATAGCTTGTAATCTTTGGATTACAGCAGTAATCTTTGGATTACAGCATTTAAGTTTTCATTTCATAACATTTCATTTCATTTATTAGTTCTGTGTACTCAGTTGCCCTACTTGGTTACCGTTAACCGTGGCTGCTCTGTGTCTTACCACGATCTCCTCTTTTTACACTAAAAAAAGCCAACAATTAAAGTCAGTGACTGACACCTATGACGGGAGTTTTAATGCTTGGGAAAACAGATCCGCTCGCACAGAAGCATTATCGTTGATATGGCCGTGATTCCCACACAGCTAAGAGTAAAGCGACCCCTGTGAGCTTTACTGAGTCAGCACGTGTTAACAATTCAATCACAGAGTATTATCACCAGGCCCATGGCAGTGAGAAGGATGCACCAGCTTGTGGTCCAATACAAGTCTTATAACATGTTTTTAAAAACCTGTTTTAAATGTGCATCAGCCAAAGTGCTGGCGTTAAATGAGAATATATTTTTAAGCGGCCGGTAATAAATGACGACACGCGATTTTGGCTGATTTAAACACCCCCTCCCCTTACGTCACACTTTGTCACAAAAAACGTATATTACTCTCCAATATGGCGTCACAAAGCTATGGAAACCCCTCCCCCCTTATAAGCGGTGTTGTCTATTTTAAAATGAGCAAGTTCCAAATCACTTTGTCATTTTAGTATGTAATTAGTGTAAGGCCGCACTCTAATAGCTTAAAACGCGTGAATCCAAATAAAACGTCAGAAATAAATTGTAAGAAATCGAATATTTAAGTCTAACTTTGATTTAAAGTTGCGTGGTTTGATGTGACGTCACAATTTTTAAACTCCCCCCCTTCCCCACACATCGTCACAAATGTAAGGACCCCCCCCCCAGGTGCGTGACGTCCTTTATGGACGGCCCCTTATCACAATTCACAAAGGCAGTTTTTAGGGGGGACACATTTATCTTCAAAAGCGAGAAGACAAAAGTTTGTTCAGTTGTTTCGTTGCGTTCAGCTGATCACTTCGACCCACAAAAGATTATTTTATCTGTTAAATCCATTTTGAAAATAATGAATCATAGTATACAAAAACAATCGTTAACGTTATTCACAGCTAATTTTAAAAACTGCTTCCCGCAGTTCCTCTTCGACATCTACTTAAGGGTTCACTTCAAAGCCTATCTTCAGTAGCAAATATTGAAAGTGCGCTAAGCAAACATCCCAATGTTTTCATCTCGTTGGAAAATTACATATTAGATTAATAGTACGGCATAATATGATATCGTCCAAAAGGAGCTCTATCATTTTTATGCTGCATGTCTACCATGTAAACGTCAATGTAACATTCTATTATAAAGTTTTATTGGTGAAAATCCAAGATTTGTATGGTGAGATCTTCAAACTATAATGACCACCAAAAAAAAAAAGGGGGGGGGGGACAATTTTTTAAGTTTTTTGTTTTTTTTAATATTTTTTTATATATGTATATATTATTTTTTTTTATTATTATTATTATTTATTTTTTTGTCATGGATCACTACCAACAAAAATGAGCCAATCGTAATACCAAAACTCTAAAGATAGTGACAATTAATTAAGTTTTGCCCCATTTTAAAACTGACTTTTGTGTGATGTTTTCCTCAAATCATCAGTGATATCGTGTAGGCATGTATCTATGTTTGTGTGTGTGCTATTTCTTTTCCATTTTACATCAGCCAGATTATACATTCTCTTGTTACATCCCTTGATACAAAACATAGCACAATTATCTATTCTCTAGTTACATAATCTAATCCCTATACATTTCACAATTATGTATTCTATATTTATATTTACTGCAAGACAATGAACTTGTGTGAGGTCTGGCACAACAAGACAATGTACTTGTGTGAGATATAGCACAACAACAAAGCCTACTGGCTACGCGTAAGTAATTTTAAACCCCTCTCGACCATCATCGACCATTTCCATTTCACGCTGAATAAAATAAAAATCAGGATTGGGAAATTCAATGACTGTTAATCTATTATCTTCCCTTCTATCTATCATCAGTTTACACGGACTCCGGGGTCGGCTTAGATCAGATAATCTTAGGCGCCGCAACATTTTACATTTAGGACGTGACACACACACAAAAAACTTGGTGTAAAACTGATGCCAAAAGGAGTAGTTTATAAACAAAACGGCAATAAGAGACCCATTAACATTCTTTACATCGCAGTCCTATTATATATAGTATATTAACACCGAAACCATCGTCAGTAACGTTTAAAATTAAGTTTCAAATATCGTAATATTTGTAAGCAAACCGTCTAAACGTGGAACACCTCGGTGAATACGTCCCAAGAGCATTGCTTTTCGGGGTGGGTACGATGTTCTTTTTAAGCTGCGCGGCTGCGCAGATATCTGACCGACGCCGCGCAGCAGTTTGGGATTACCCCGCAGCCAATTTTAGTGGTTTAAAATATATTTTTTATGCACACACAAAAATGGATGCTGTGCAACTTTACACATGAGGTTTTTTTTTCCCCACGGACCAACAAAACTTAGTATGTGGCCTGAGATTCGTACGCACTTCATCATGAATGTCGTTTTATTTTTATTTTTTTTTCTTTTTCTTTGTAATATTACTTTAATGTTAATATAGTTAGAACAACAGGATCCAAAATTGTGGTTCGTTAAAAATATCGAGGGATGCAAAATATATAGAAACATTAGCCCGGGTTACGGTCAAGTTTAGCGCATGCCGACACACTGGACCATGCTGGCGATGGGACAATGCTCCAGTCTGATTCAATCCACATGGGGTACAAAACAAAAAGGTGAAGTAAAAAAGAAATTAACCCGAGTTCCAAAAAGATGAAAATAATTTAGGATCACACGCGCCGCGGAGAGCCTGTGGGTAGGTCCGGGCCGCCTGGAAATCCAATAAGAGAAATTCAATTAGGAAGGACAGCGTGTCACTCGGCCCGACGGTCGTCGTCAACCGTTCTCTACGGCTCTTACCTTTATTTCATCCAATATGGATAACAACAGAGCTTCAACCAGACCCCAGGCCTCTAGGTCGGTGAATGACAAAAAACAGGTCAGTATCAAAAAGCCATCGGCACCCACTGAGATGTATGCCATTCTCAACTCGTAAAAAACTTCCCCTACTCCAGTTCTATGCAAAAGCGATAAGAAAATTACAGTGACAGTTGTTTCTTAATTTACTTTCCATACTTTCCATATAATGTAGTAGTAAATCAGGGTTGTAGAGATCTAGAATCAGGTTTGTATTGATCTAGAGCTAGGGTTGTAGAGATGTAGAGTCAGAGTTATAGAGATATAGAATCAGAGTTATAGAGATCTAGAGTCAGAGTTATAGAGATCTAGAGATAGAGTTGTAGAGATCTAGAATCAGAGTTATTATGATCTAGAGATAGAGTTGTGAATCAGGGTTATAGAGTTCTAGAATCAGAGTTATAGAGATCTAGAGATAGAGTTGTAGAGATCTAGAATCAGAGTTATTATGATCTAGAGATAGAGTTGTAGAGACTTAGAATCAGGGTTATAGAGATCTAGAATCAGAGTTATAGAGATCTAGAGTCAGAGTTGTAGAGATCTAGAGTCAGAGTTATAGAGATCTAGAATCGGATTTATAGAAATCTAGAGTCAGAGTTGTAGAGATCTAGTGTTGTAGGAAAATATAATTAGAGTTGCATTGTTGCAAATCAGAGCTGAAGAGGTTACAATTTTATGTTTTGCCATTCACGCTTCCATGGGAAGATGGGACGACGCCTCTAAGATAAGTGTTACGAACACATTTAAAACATTATACAGCTTACACAATACGCAGTCGCTTAACACTTTGAAAGAAGTGACCTTAAGCATTAAGACACTGCAATAACATTCTGAACAAATAACCAATTTTTAAGTTGCTACTCACAACCACCACAATCTACACACTCCTGCTACTCACAACCATCACAATCAACCCACTTCTTGTACTCAGAACCATCACAATTTACCCACTCCTTGTACTCACAACCACCACAATCTACACACTCCTGCTACTCACAACCATCACAATCTACCCACTCCTTGTACTCAGAACCATCACAATCTACCCACTCCTTGTACTCAGAACCATCACAATCTACCCACTCCTTGTACTCACAACCACCACAATCTACACACTGCTGCTACTCACAACCATCACAATCAACCCACTCCTTGTACTCAGAACCATCACAATTTACCCACTCCTTGTACTCACAACCACCACAATCTACCCACTCCTTGAACTCCCAACCACCACAATCTACCCACTCCTTGTACTCAGAACCATCACAATCTACCCACTCCTTGTACTCACAACCACCACAATCTACCCACTCCTTGTACTCACAACCACCACAATCTACCCACTCCTTGTACTCACAACCACCACAATCTACCCACTCCTGCTACTCACAACCATCACAATCCCCCACTCATTGTACTCACAACAACCGTCATGTCTCTATCTACTCGCTGTCCGGGTATCAACAGGGCCACCTCTTCCCTACCCTACTCCCATCACTCACTGGTCTGACACCGCCACAGAGCCCCGAGTCCTCCTACAACAGCTCAAGATAATTAAACTCGTAGTTGGGTGGAAAGGGGGGGGGAATTGTCTCACTGTCGAACTGACGTCAATAACTGGTGGGGTTTAATCAAATGTGGACCACCGGGTTGGGTGATTGAGATTTTTGACAGCCCACCTCCTCATACCTCTGCGAACTTATATAAAAGCATTCCTTTACGAGAAGACGTTTGATAAAACCCAGGGAGACCTTCGTTACGTCGACCGGTTCATAATTTCCACCGAAGAAGCCTAGTAACAAAATGAAGATAAACAAGTATTGAAAATAGATAAAGCATTTACAGAGATCTCGTTCAAACAATTGTCCTTTATGGATGTGAGACCTGGACACTAATGGCAACCACTGAAAGCAAGCTGCGGGCATTTGAAAACAACAAAATGAGGAAAATTCTCCAGATCTCCTATTTAGAACACAAAACCAATGGATATGTCTTGGACAAAATAAACTCTATTGCAGGTCGTCAAGAAACCATTTCAACAACAATTAAGAGACGTGAGATGGCATGGTTCGGTCATGTACTGCGACATGATATCCTGTCAAAAATTATCCTTCAAGGCACTGTAGAAGGGGGCCGGCGAAAAGCTGGCTTAACAACGTAAGGTAATGGACAGGGATGAGATTGAATGAATTATTAGCCGCCGTTCAAGATAGGCAACTGTGGAGATCGTTATCTGTTGATGTGTCCATGAGCTCCTCACAACGAGCGCAACGGTCACGGGACTGATGATGATGATAACATTATTTCCTGGCTCATTTAGTCAGTCCTGTTGATGCTTAGGGTATGAATTTATTTGATATCTCTTAGATGGACATGGATGCAAATCCCTTCTATCATACTGCTAGCAATTATTCCGCAAAAAATTAATTTATATTTTAGTTATGTACGGGTTTTTTTTATATGGAAAAAAATATAGTTTTTTTCTAACCATGTATTTAAATTTTAAATACAATGATTTGTTTAAATTCTCTTTTCCATAGCTTTTTTTTTTTTTTTAAATTTTTTTTTTTATTTTAAATTGAATCTAATAATTCCTAATTCAATTTATGTCATCTCGTTATTTGTATTCTTTTCATTTTAAGTTAGTTTTTCAAATCTTGTGTCACATGTTTTTTGTCCGTAATATCAACTCTGTAACCCCTTTTTTAAAAAAAGGTAGGTAAAAAGATTAGCTAAATTCAGTTCATTTCGTCTCGTTTTTTTTTTCTTTTCATTATAAGTTGTTGTTTTTTTAATCTTTTAGCGACGCCATGACATCCAAGCAATTTTCGAAACGATAGCATATCTGAAATATATTTAAACTATTCTTTTTTCTCCTTTGTTAAGTATAGATTAAAAATATATTAAAACAAGGCTGTCTTGCCCAGATTCCCAATCCAAATAAAGTTGAATTGATTTCCCCGATCAATATGTGTGTGCCGAGTCATGCTTAAATAACCTGGTCAAGTTTTCTTTCAAGTAGAATCCAATCAGCTTTATTAAACGTAGTGGACTCACATCTTCATTTACCTATCACTATTCACAGACAATGCTAACCAATGGCAGCCTTTCACGCAAAGGTTCACTCAATGTTTTGTAATATAGAGAGTTGATCTGAAAGGAGTTTATTAATATAGAGAGTTGGCGGGAAAATAGTTTAGTAATAAATATATAGAATTGACCAGAAATAGGTTAGTAATATAGAGAATAGATCTAAAATAGTTTATTTATACAGAACATTGATCTGAAATAGTTTAGGAATTTAGAGAGTTGATCTGAAATACATTTGTATTATAGAGAATTGATCTGAAATGGTTTAGTAAAATAGAGAATAGATCTGAAATGGTTTAGTAAAATATAAAATTGATCTGAAATGGTTTAGTAAAATAGATAATTGATATGAAATGGTTTAGTAAAATGTAGAATTGATCTGAATTGGTTTAGTAAAATAGAGAATTGATATGAAATGGTTTAGTAAAATAGAGAATTGATATGAAATGGTTTAATAAAATGGAGAATAGATATGAAATGGTTTAGTAAAATATAAAATTGATCTGAAATGGTTTAGTAAAATAGAGAATTGGGTCTGAAATAGCTTAGGTCCTTTATTTTATTATTTTTTTATTTTTCCCTTAGTGCTGTAAGGGCTCTGATAGAACTGGGTGGGTGCTAGTGCGATTGCTCGTGTCAGTAGTTTTCAATGAAACTTTTGGTGCATGCATATTCTGTGACAGATGACGGTGTTAGTTGTGATGTGTTGAAGTTCATTAATCCCAGATGGATGTCTCGGGTTACATGCAGTTGGAGTTGATGTATTAACAATTTTAGCTTAACGCAATTAGCTACTGCATATTTAACATTCATTCAAGTTGTCAATTCTTGGTATTTGTAGTATTTTTTGTGGGAGATAGTTAAAGCTGCGCCGATATCTCGTACATTTATTTCAGCGTAGTAGATCTAAATAAGTTTCTCCCAGTATCCTCAAAAGTATATTACTTCTCGCATCATTGTGAAATTCTTTGCAAGGCAGGCTATCTTTTAATTTTCATGAGCAGGAATGATATCCCCCTTGTGTCCCATAAGCCCGTCTTATAAAATATATCCCCCCATAAAGACGTGCTTATTCTTTTAAAATAGCCTTTCGATTTTTTTTCCTAAGGAGCTTACCCAACTATTTAAAAAAGATTTCCTGCCCATCGAGTGTTGTAAGAAGGGATGCCCACACAGGACAGCGTTTGTTTTGTTAGACTCCGGTTTGGAAGAAACCACAAAATGTAATTAAGAAATGGGTGGAGATATTTTGGTTAGTAGAGGGACAGCTTTTTTGGTTTCAGAAGAAAGTGACGTCTGCTTATATCATGCCTTCATGAACATATGGCATGGGATATGTTCTCGTTACGTAGCCAGGGTTTTTTTTTTAACCCAAAAGGGGGGGGGGGAATGTCAACGCGTTTACAGCCCCTTATCCCGATGTAAAATATGTGATGCGAGATGACGAAAATATATTTTGAACGTTCCGCAAGGTTTAGATTCCAGATGGGTGTATTTACAGATTCTAATTATATTAAAGTACATAATTTAGTAAGGTTGAGCTGGCAATGTTGACTTTTTTTTACAACCAAACAAAACCATTGAAGCATTAAGGCCTACAGCACTTTTCGACTTCTCTATTTATTGTTTTATTTCTGTATTAAATTTGACCCTTTTCTCTGCTTGAGTAAGTATTAAGTTTCCACATGCCACACGAGAGGATAACTACCAGGTGTTCACGAAATATGGCAGACGACCAGCGGTTCTCAAGTTTTCGTTCACATCTAATGACTGATCGCGTGCATGACCTTTATACTCTACTGTGTCTTGACACTGTATTTAACAAATCACATTTACTATACATCGTAGTGTCTTGTCATTACTTAATGTGAATTAAAGTTTAAAACTTGTATTAAGTTATTTGCACTGTTGAAGGCATAGCCGAAACGTCTTCTTGAGTATTGTGTCCATTAATAAAGTTTTAATCTATTGTTTTGATCATACAATTCGTCTGTGTAGCTTGTATTTTATATAAAGCTCTATCGCAGTCACCCTACTATATGATTTAGTGTCTTGTCTTGTATTTAAGAAGTCAAACTACGGTGATGTGACGACCTTCAATCGCATATTCTTCCAAACAAAACGATGGAGAGTTTCAGTTTGAATTTATGGAGGGTCTAATTACATGTATTTATCAGGGGGAGCCACATCTCGTCTAGACGCCATCGGCTTCTATCACTGATCTACACGAGAACCACCCACGCTTCATTCGGTAGATTTTACCGATAGTCTAGCTGACATATAGTAAACAAAAGACAGTTATTGTTGTGAGATATATACGTTTAAGGTCACCTTGGGATATCCCACTCTTCCATCCCCCATCCGTCCTCGCTCTACATAACAGAAATTTTGAAATTCAACCAATGACGCAGTCAAGCAGACGGTAGTGTCTGTTGCGCATATCTGGTGTCGGACATTCATTCAATCCAGTACAAAGAGTTCAGGTCATTGAAACCATTGTGTTTCAACAATGAAGTTGAAAAAGTGATATGATATTTTTACATTCATCCTTCCATGTGTATGTAGGTCATTGAAAACTGATAATGGGGAAAGTACATCAGCACGACAGAAATGTGTGCCCCGAGGAAATTGTTATGAGCACTTCACATCGTGGTCAGTGGTTAATATGTGACGGCGGGGAAGTACGGAACTTCAGATTAAGGGGTATCCAGAAAGTTGGAAAAACTTGTTTACACCCATAGTCGCTGTAGTGCCAAATTAACGTAAAGGCGAAGTGGGCACGTACCTAGGGCTACTTCACACGGAATATGCTTATCTTAGGGACTTTATTTACATTTTAGTTTTAGTTTGTGCTAAGGGGGCGGCACGATCCCTCAAATTTGTTGGTGTCTATCGACACAATCACTCGGTGAACCACTATTTGAGTAATTATTGTCGAATCAAAACAAAAGCTTGTTTACTAATGATCATTTTTTTAAAAAGCATGTCTTTGATTTTGAAATATGTCACGCTGAAATTAGAGGATAAGAGCTACGTGAAAATAAACGCAAAGGGTTTCCTTTTTGACTAACTGGGTGTAGTGAATTATTGTGTAAGACAAACATGAAAAGTGCGTTTTTCGATTCGGTATAATAAAATGTATCAGAAATCCACTCTCTAAGCATCAGAATTAGATACGCTTTACAATACTTAAATTGAAAATAAAATACAGCTCTAGAAAGTTCGTATATTTTGTTAGACGAAAATGTGCAACTATTGATTTATTAAACAAATACATTTGTAAAAATTAAGGTTTCTTACAATTCCATTATAAACGAAGTTTAAAATAATTTTTTTTCGTCTTCTTTGTTAAAATATAATGCATTTTGTTTTCCCACTCATAATTTTATAGAATATATACAAGAACAATCCTAAAATTATAATATAATTTATCACTCTATACCCACTGGTATTGTATCTGATGTGAGCTTTTGAGCAGCCAGCGATCTCTGTTGGTATTTTTGCGCTTTTTTATAATTCTAGCTATATAATTTTTATTATTTCAATTTTAATTTTCGACTACACTTATATTTCATAATATATTGATCGTCCCCACCCTACTTTTGCCCCTTCCCCCTTCCCATGTTCTTTTATAGTTCTAGCCAAATGGTCTTTACTTTAGGAGACATTTGTTACAATTAATTATGAACCTGCGGGTGGTGAAGGTGGTAGAAGGGTCTCACAAAACTTACTACTGTACTTGGGTCGGGGTCATATTCTTAGATTTGAGAGACCAGCCAGCAATCCCCAAATTCAAAAAGATCTTTATTTAAATTATTAAGTTAATTTTAGTGATTCTTTTTTTTTCTTCTCAAGACTAAAAAAATTGACTGATCGCATTTCTAGAAATCCGAATAATTGATTTGTTAAAATGTTCGCACACATATACATTATAATTGAAAATCAAGAAGCTCGGTCAAGTTTTTAATTTTAAAAAAAAACAGATTGAAAACTAACAAGTGTTTATTTTTGGCTATAACGGGTTAGATCTAAAGCCGAAAGTAATCCGACTCACCCTGTGGGACTTAATTCCATCTATATTGACGACAAATCCCACACCGCAGGCGTCTTTCTCCAGCGACGGGTCGTACAGACCCTGGTGTGGGGGCAGGCCTGGGCAGGTAAATTGGTGTGGATTGGCCACAGGCATCTTGGTCTTTTGACGTAATTACTGTGGATTAGAAAACAAAGAGAAACATTCAATGCGTGGCCCTAAACGATGTTCAAAATTTTGAATGGTTACTCCCCTTCCAATACAAGCGATCTTTTAAATGGGCGGTCATTAATATCGTTACTGTTACTTTGTGTTCGAATTTAGTCGATTGGTGAATTTAATGTTACTCAAAACGCGTAGGTGAATAACTCAATTGTTTAAACTTAGAATATGAAGCCAAATATAACTTTAAATGTTGACTACAAAACTAACAAAGAACTTTAATCAGCGAATGCGTTATTAAAAATATATCTTTATTTTTTTTTTTTATAGTTATCGGTGCCCTTCTTTTGGCTGGTAATAAATTTAAAGATAACTTTTTTAACAAATTAGTGCCTTGAAAATATTGTAATTTTACCCCAAAGTGTTTGCTTCCCTTAAAAGTTAAAAGCGACTTTTTTTCGAATTCCTTGTACGTGTAATCTATACTAACAGAACTCTTTTAGAAATCCCTGTTTGGGTTTTAAGGGGCTTGATGCGACATCACAAGAGACCAGGCGAAGACGCTGAAAAAAACACAAGCATGCATTCAGCGTCCGCTGTCCTGTGTCTCAAGAGACCCTCAAATGGAGTTGGGAGCCCTGAACAAGGCAGTATGCGGGTCAGCTCTGGACTTCCTCGGCGGCCGCCCCGCCCCCGAGTAGGACAGTTATTGATGTTTTGAGTGATGGAATGAGTCGCGGTCTGAAACAGATGTAGTTGGGAGATTTTACCCCCGTTCTATAAAGCAACTGTTATGCAACATGTTCATTGCCACGTAAAGTCACGTTTTTGTGTACTTAGGTCATGCAATGCAATGCAGATTGTTCAGCTGTTCAAAAACTCAAGGGTTCTAAGCTCGTGTTAGCCCAATAACCTATATTCAAGGAATGTAAGACTTAATCCTATTTTATTAACTTAAAATTGAGATAATTTTTTTACATGTTTTATATATTTCGCCCAACGTCTCTCAGTCAAGTGCAAATAACTGCTTTTGTTAAGTTTAACTTCTAGGACTACTTTATTGAGCGACGCATTACATTCAACAAATATTGGTGGTTACGTGATTAACCCATACTAATTTTAAAAAACGGTTATATCTTTATAAATATAAATTGTTGCAATCCGGAAATATAATTTTGTCTCCAGAGCATTTTCAAAATAATTATTGCATAGTCATTTTAACAGCGTTATGTGGTAATGGTCAAATTTATACAGTCGGATCTCGCTAAGTCGAACTCAAAGGGACCCGGGAAAAAATTCGACTTAAGGATTTTTCGAGTTAGGAAAACTGGCGTAGTATGCGCAGAATATGGCCGGGACCTAACAATTCGATATAGGGAGTTTTTTTTTTACTTAGGGGAGTTCGACTTAGCAAGGTCCTATTTGAGCTGCCTTCAATTGAAGGCTATGCTGTTGGTAATTTGTATCGCCTAAAATAAGCGTATGGTCAAACGTGATGGTGAATATTTTGTAAGAAATCTTTTCCAGGACTTTCAAAGGCGTCTTTCTGCGTCTTTTAAAAGTTTTTTTACATTAATAAACTAAATAATCATTGCTATCATTTGATACTTAATTATAGGTATACTTACTAGAATTGAATTAAGTGGTGTTTTTTTATCAATCATCATTATTATTGGGGTTTTTTAGCCCACGATATATCACGACAAAATTTTTAAAACACAAGATAAACAAATTGTGCTGATAAAACATTAAATGAAAAGCTTTATTGTTTTAATCACACAATTCTTTTGTGTATTGTGTTTTATATATAGTAGCTATATCGCAGTATCAATTCTGTATGACATATTCACGTGGTCAAGGCACCATGCCCCATGATTCCAACACGGTTTTCGAAAACAATCAAAGATAAAATTCTAATAATAATGCAAATAAACTAGATCTCCCCGACCCTCAATATCCCACAACGATGTCCATCAGCATCGTTCAAGAAGCCCTGCCTTAAATCCCTAAGCTTCGATCTCCTTCCCCCACTCACAAAAGAATATCTATAACGTCAAGGCGTGTATTATAATCAATGGTCAAAGAGAGGAGTATGACGTTTAAGCCAACTAATGAGGTGGTGAAATCCCCCTTCTGGGTGTCAAAATACACTCAAGTCAGTTTGTTCAAAGACTTGACGGATGTGTTAATTCTGGAATTGATAAATTACAGCAAGAAAATGTAGAAAAACTCTTCTGAATAGAGATCTCTGGTAGATTACAAGGAGAAAAAAATGTAACATCGCAACCTTATAAATTATAAGGTAACCAGAAAGTTAGAGGAATGAATAATACAAAAGCCGAACCATTAAAAAAAATACGAATAAACAATCAAAAAAGGGACTTGAAATCAATTGCTTCATTTCTACTAATAGAACAGTAACCCATATTAAGTCCAACAAACCATTAACCAACCAGCTGTCTCCACTTCCAATTACCCACTCAGCCCCCTAAAGACACATTTTCAAAGCTCTGTGACTGATTCAGACAAAAACAAAAGAAACCTTGTGATAGAAATGTTTTAGATATTCAAACAATGTTATGCTTTACCTTCTAAATTAAATAAACTATTGACTGCAGGAGACCTGCTTGCTACTAACTAGAAGGGAGGAGCACCACCAGAATCAAATTTTAGATACGATACTACTGTCACTATGCTGGCTAACATGGGTAACAAATATTAGATATACGATACCATTGTCACCATGCTGGCTTACATGGGTATCAAATATTAGATGTACGATACTATTGTCAACATGTTGGCTTACATGGTTATCAAATATTAGATGTACGATACCATTGTCACCAAGCTGGCTTACATGGGTATCAAATATTAGATGTAAGATACCATTGTCACCAAGCTGGCTTACATGGTTATCAAATATTAGATGTACGATACCATTGTCACCAAGCTGGCTTACATGGGTATCAAATATTAGATGTAAGATACCATTGTCACCATGCTGGCTTACATGGTTATCAAATATTAGATGTACGATACCATTGTCACCATGCTGGCTTACATGGTTATCAAATATTAGATGTACGATACCATTGTCAAAATGTTGGCTTACATGGGTATCAAATATTAGATGTACGATACTATTGTCAAAATGTTGGCTTACATGGGTATCAAATATTAGATGTACGATACCATTGTCACCATGCTGGCTTACATGGTTATCAAATATTAGATGTAAGATACCATTGTCACCATGCTGGCTTACATGGTTATCAAATATTAGATGTACGATACTATTGTCACCATGCTGGCTTACATGGGTATCAAATATTAGATGTAAGATACCATTGTCACCATGCTGGCTTACATGGTTATCAAATATTAGATGTACGATACTATTGTCAAAATGTTGGCTTACATGGGTATCAAACATGGGCTAAAAATATCAGAGACAATGCTGGCTAGCGGCTACCATCAAAATCAAAGTTTGGCAACCATCGACATCAAATTTTGGCTACCTTCAGCATCAAAATAATTTTATAACACCAGCATCACACCTTGGCTCCCCGCACCTTGCGGTTTGGTTTGGTTGTTGCTGATACCTTCCAGATTGTCGTCAACCATAAACAACCCCCAGGATAAACAAGAGTTCCGGATGTAACAGATCCAGTAAACGAGACAGAACAGCCTGGGAGCTGGGACGATCGCTGAACAAATGTTCTCTTTAAAAAAAACTGCTTCCACGGTGTTAATTGTGTGTTGTCTACACTAAAATGTTTACGAGGCATGTACCGATAGTTAAAATGACTGGAAAGCATGGTATATGTAACATAATTGGACTGATGACCTTGCGACTTGCGAGTGACATCGCGATTTGAAGGAGGCTTAAGTTAACAATGTATACTAGCCGACCCGCGTCGTAGCATACGCCACTAATGATTTAGTAACGGGTGACATTTTATTAAAGTAATTGTTGAGGAGAGTGTGTGACTACTTTTCTGTCAATGAGCACAACGGAGAGCACGAGGTTATTATGCCAATGTCGAGAAACAAAGCTTACAGCCGTGTTGCGAAGAAAGTGGGAAATGAATGGGCACAAATACAAACATTTTTTTTAAATTAAAAAATTAATGTCTTAGCTGTGGCTTGCACCTACGACCTTCCGCGTGTTAGGTGAATGTAATAACCACTAAACTACGAAATACATGCTATTCTGTTGTCTACATTGTTGGTCTCGATTCTCGATGAACCGCCCACACACACACTCTGCACTACCTTTTCTTGCCAGCTAATTGGTCGGGGGGGGGGGGTTAGAAAGCTTGGTTCCGGCATGGTTGAACAATGAGGAGTATTATATATATAGATAAGCGATGATGAAGTGAAATTTTTACACCAACTTATCAATTATGTTAAAAATAAATCCAACCGCAAACGACATGAAACTGTTTGACACTATCGTGGATTATAATGATAGTGAACAAAGACGTGTATAACAGCTAACTCTTCCCGCTCGGGGGTACATTACATCGGATTACGATGACATAATACAAAACAGTATCCAAAGAAAACTAAAACTAAACAGCAATAACGATTCATACCCGTTAACTATGCG
Organism: Radix auricularia; assembly: GCA_002072015.1. Taxonomy (NCBI): domain Eukaryota; kingdom Metazoa; phylum Mollusca; class Gastropoda; family Lymnaeidae; genus Radix; species Radix auricularia. The sequence continues at coordinate 531,292 of MUZC01004560.1, read as the reverse complement.
AAAAATTCAAGGGCCCCGGTCACAGATAACAATTGACTTCACTGCATAACCCCAGTCACGAACACAAGAGTGTCTATTAATGCCTCTGGTGGCTTAATAAACTAAATCAGTTTCTCGGGCGGAGACGTGCTGCTTAGGGCACCTCTAGAAACAAATGATCTGTTTATGTGGCGTTGTGTTCTTATCTCAAGCCAGTGGCGTCTGATGAACTGTTGAACTCTCGACTGAGGCCAAACCTTGGCGTCCGATCTTTTTCATGTGTGCATCACGTATTGAACTGACATGTTCATTTGATTACAGGTACAAAGTACACTGAAATTCGGGCCTAACTTCACGTCAATTAGACACATTCTAATCGTCAACCTTCATTGATAATTGCAGGGTGACCTGGATAAATGGTCGACATAAGTACATATCCCTGTTGTTAAATTATAAGTCCGACATGCGAGTGTTACTAGTTGTATAGAGAGAGGAACGGTTTCCTATTTATTAAACTTTCCCATTTTTTTTTCTTAGAATTATTTGTTTCCATTATGCATACTGGCAACGCCAGTCAACAGATCACCATTGTTACGTACCCCTTTGTGTTTGAATTGTTAGCTGCAGCTTATTATTTACAATTCAATAGGGCTCACTAACGCGGCATGTACCACAAAATAGCCCTATAACAAAGAAAGTAACTGGATTAGAACAAACAAAGAAAGAATCACTCGATACCAATGAGCTAAGAAATATTAACAGTTTTAATACTATAAATATAATCTCAAATAATACGAAGTAAATTTTTAAAAACCGCTTTTAAATTAAAGTAAATACAAGTCCAACATAGGATTATCAAAAAAATAATAATGATAAAAAAGTATGCTGCTGCTAACATGCACAAAAATATTGTAACAAATCTCGTAAAGAACATCATTATAACTGTGCTACCACATCGTATCTTCTATACAGAAATAATCATTTTTAAATTCGTAAAAATTCATAGTGGGGACGTTATAGCTAATGTTTCTTCACTATAACCATTCTTAAGATTAAATGTCCCCAACTAACTCTTTCGCGAACACACTCAAGCTAATGATTACCAAGTCACATGTAGACAAATGCAAGCTTGCAAAAATTTGTAAAACAATCAGGCACTGGTGTTGACCTATGCTTTTTTCAGCATGCAAAGACCTAATAGACTATAGCTAATAATTGTTTTCAAGTGTAAACTATATAGTAGAGTAAAGTGTTATGAAAAGAAAGGGTGTTATTAAGACTATAGACATCTCTGACGTCATTTTGTCTAAAGCCTATGGCATTGCAAAACGTGCGATGGTAATGAGGTTGACAAAAAGAGAAGTGGTAGAAAGATGGATCATGAGAGTACGTAATCCGCTAAAAATTTAGTTTGTAATAAGTTACTAGACACCATAGGTTGAGAACCGCTAAGATTTGGCTGGTTCAGTCCAACATTTACACGTAACTGGATCTCCCTGACCCGGCGTACCAACAAAACAATCTGGATGATGCAATAGTGCTTGGAGATGACATGCATGTTGCGAGGCATGCCGCCTAACAAATTAGTATAACCAGATTGTAGTTGTTCATAGTCATTGGTGGAGTGAAATACCCAAATGGTACCACCAGATTGTGGTTGTTCATATACATTGGTGGAGTGTAATGACCAAATAGTACCACCACATTGTGATCACTCGTAGACTTTGGTGGAGTTAAACAATACAATAATAATACGTACCAGGTTGTGGCACAGTTTTTGATGGAGTTTCTAATGGGAACATTTGGAGATACTATAAAAATACAGTATGAACAACAATTTAAAAAACTCAACGGTCAACGCAACCTTGCAATGGAATCTAAGTGCCATTCACCGTATGTACGATAGATGGGACAGGTATGCGTTATCCAAACCTTCAAGAAAGTTGAAACGGTGGGAAATTGTAAAAATTTTACAAGGAACCGATGCATTGTTTTTATTTAACCATAGATATTCATGGTGTGTAGACCACTAACTTAAAGGTCTGTGACTGGCAAGAGCCTAAGGACCACCACTAAGGGAGCCCTGTGATAGACGACACCGGATTTACATGAATGAACAGATAGCTTGAGCAAACTTTGGGCCATTTTATAAAAACTCTCAAAAGTACGATAGAACTTTCTATGTAAAAGATGGTTCATGTTATCTATCATTAAAAGCTGGTGGTGGTGGTATGTTATTATGCCGATGTTGCATTCTCGCATGCAAGGTTGCCGCGACACAAACCCTTTGATTCCGAGACTATTAATGCGGAGAATTCATGACCATAACTGAAAGTCTATGAGAAGAGTTCTCTCTCTTTATGCCGGTCATTAATCTCGTCTTTGTGCCACTAAACTGTGAGAGCCCGTATTGAGAAATCAATGCCCCCCACCCCCTTACATTTGGCGGGTCTGCTGAATATAACACATTGCATGTTGCGAATCTGAAATGACTTCATTATACGACTGTGGTCGTGTTTTATCATGGGTGGGCTCACTGCGCCCGCGGACACGTTTCAACTGACCAGAGAGACATTCCGTGAACTGAACGATGAGCGAACAATTTACAATTAGTCAAAGAATAAATGAACATGCCTTTAAAAATTATTATTGAACTTGTAATTTTATATACTTACAATAGGAAAAAAAAACATGGTGAATTAATGTACTTATTTCCTATTAAACTTTAATAATATTAATATAGGATCACTCTCCGGGTGAACATTCGATGTCCATCTCAAATGACGATTATTATTAACTGATCCGACTCTTAGACATAAATATGCATCCTGACAACAAACAAATACATTTAATCACACCCCTACCTCTGCATAGGCAAAATTGTTGCTCACCACCATCCTTAGGGTTCAACTTTGAAACATACTGTCGTAAAGGGATAATCTTCACAAAAATGTTTGAGAACTACTGTTTGAATGCCATCATCGGGTCATAACGACCAATGACACATCTTTGAATTTCCAGTTGGTGGAACTAATTTAGCACAAGCACGTAAAGCCGTGTCCACGAAAAAAACTACACATTGTTACTGTCCGCAAAGAGAACACGGTGGCTGAACTGAGGTTTTCCCCCACTGAAGTGAACTCAATGAAACCACAACTGAACTCCTACGTTTGACAAACACACGCATGAAAATAAATGAAATGAAACAAAGCACTCATTAGAGTGAATCTGTGGCGAGACATTCCCGTGAACAATAGCAAACTAATTACACATTTATGTGTACGCTTTATAAGCCAGTGTACAGTGGCGTAGCTAGGGATTTGGAGGCCCCAGAGCTTGTCATCTTTGGGGGGCCCTGCATATATGGCGGTGGGGTAATATTTAATGTTTAAAAATTTCGGATACTCCATTGGAGTCCCCTTCAAGTGGGGGCCTGGGGAAACTTTCAAATTTGTACCCCCCTCCGCTAGCTACGCCACTGCCAGTGTACAAGTCTCAAGCCTATTTCCAATCAATTCTGTTGACGGCGTTTATAAATTTTAAAGAAACAAACTAAATAAAAAAACAAAAACTAGTGAGTTGGCCGGGGTAAGCTGGACAATCAATGAAGTAATCTGATACCAAGCGTGCAAACCACAGACACAAGATTAATAATTGTGTTCATAAGTGTGCGGGCATGAAAAGGTAGGCGAACAGAGCTGGAGAAATAAATACCATCACTTAATAAAATGGTCATAACTGCAGCGTGAACAGACAATTTATTCTCTTTTTTTTTTAGAAAAAAACGAAAATTGGGCAAATCCTAACAGATGAAAAACCAACGATTTAATACAAGACAATAATCTAATTAGAATCTGCTTCATCTAGTCACATGAAGCCTTGTAATAATTTATCCACTCAAGGATTGATGTGTCCACAGAGACATACGTGTGATCTTAGAACGAGATGTGATACAGGGATGTATAATTGTATATATTGTATGACGACAAATGAGCTAGTCAACAACAATGTCCTCAGCGATACATTTTTAACAAGAATTTAGATGTAGCCTGGGATAAAGAAGCCTTCAAAGATAAGATGTTTGATGGAAAAGAGAATCATATAGCGAAATATATTTCTCATAATTCATAATAAAAAGTCTGTTTTCAACTCTTACAAAATTTCTATATCGGCACAAAAAATCTGACAAAGTTATATATAGGTTATAAGAATAAGCTTCTTTTTTATTATTTTTTTATTTGTAAGGGAACGAAGCCGAGATTTGACTTAACATGGTTGAAAGGGGGTAAAAAAAAAACACACTTCAAACTTTACCTTCGAATCGTTCAGCACGTGTTAATACAGGTGGGGAAGGGTCAGAGGTCTTGCTACTAATTTCCGGTGCCACAAGTATATTTTTCTTACGCTTAATATTTTCTTCTTTTTTTTTCAATATTTCACTTAAAAAGTGCGAATGTGTTGTGTTTTTGTATAGTCTACTTATTTTTAAGCATCCCATTTCATGAGTCAACTCTAATTAGAAAGGGGCATAAATAAAGCAAGAAACCGAAGACACACGTTGTGCTGGGTATGTGAACCGCTGGCTTAGTGAATGAAGTATGTTCTGCCGTCAGTGCGGTGTGAGTCGTGAGCTGTTCTTTTTTTTTTTGTATATCAAGTGTTCTCCAAATTATTTTTTTCATGCCCCTCCAATTTACTGTGTTCATCTAATATTCCATATTAGAATATAAGAAGTATTCTTTGTCATCTTCATCTACAGCGCTATATTGATGCAACATTCAAGTCATTAATAATAAAATGAATTAAAAATATCTTAACAGAATTACTCGATAACGAACGATAATTTACTTCCTACCTCAATAAAGGACCGGTTGGTTAGCTGATTTGGGAGATGGGTTGGTGGGCTGTTAACGACAAACTTTCCTTTACCCGCCGTGCGTCCAACAATGGTAAGAAGACACGTGACTCTAGGTTAACTCTCTCATCATACACATACACCACACCAGAGTCTCATTGGAAAGAAATGTGAGGGCTAGGTAGGGAGAATGCCTAGACATGCCTCGTGCGACCTGGTGTTTAGTTTGTGTTGACCTGGTACCTTGAGTTTGGGAATGATGTAAAGTGTACTTTGACTACCGTATACACATCCACACTATGTACCTGTTTTATGACAGCACAATACACACCCAGACGATGTACTTGCTTTATGACTACCATATACACATCCACAATATGTGTATGTATTATAAATGCCATATATTCATCAACACTATGTACCTGTATTATGACTAACCTGTACAAATCCACACCATGTACCTATATTATGACGTTTTACAAGTCCACAATATGTACCTGTATTATGAATGCCATATACACACCCACACTATATACTACATACCTGTATTATGACAAACATCTACACATCCACCCTATGTACCTGTATTATGACTACCCCCACCCATCCCCCACAAAGCCTTTTAATTGACATATTCGCTACCCTGAACAACATATATCTTTACTTCGTTTGAGATGGTGAGTTGGACCCCTGGTATGAGTCGGCAAATGATCTTGTAAAGTCATTCAGTAATTCATTATTGCCACGTTGATGCTGATCACATCTGCTCTACTTCTAGGTCAGAGGTCGGCGACTTCTAGGTAAGATTTCCTCAGCATGCCACCAATCTTCGTGTCAGCCTGCTCTACATTGATTGCAGTTTGGGTTTATTCACATTAAGATGTTTCTGTTTACACACATCGGTATACTGCCTGTAGGTCGTAACCCGCCCAAAAATGTTGGCAAGGCTTAATAAAAAGAAAAGAGAGAAACCAATCTGACCTGTAGGAAAGAGACATAGAGGTCTTTACATTTCGTTTCAAAACAGAAGCTCAAAGTCTGAGGTCAAATTATCCATTTAGACTTTAGATGATTACTTTCCAAATATCTAAAACACTTCTAAAGAATGCCTCGTCTACGCAGCTTTGTTTTGGTCTCAAATTGTAGAGATTGCGCCCCATATTTTAATAACTAAGTCTTTGAAGAACTTATTACTTATTTCAGAATTAACTGCTGAGATCCCCACCCCACCCCCACCCACACACAAAACAAAGCAAAATAAAATACTTAAACAACAGTTAATTCATATTATTACAAGGTTGACCCCCCGATTGTAAAAACTATTTCATAGCCAGAAGCGAAATCCGAGTATTTTTGTGTGTTAAATTGTTCGCCAAATCGTTTTAACCATCGTTTTAAGGCACTTAACGCCTAAACTTGCACTTGAGTAACCAATGGCTACTACACTGTTTAAGTCTGCAAATATTTATGTAGATTTCATTGAAGACAGTTTCTTACATTCTCGGGGATCGGTCTAACAACCTGACAAAACTATAAATAAACAGCCTTCAATGGCTATTACATATCACCGCTGATACATCATCACATCTTATGGTGTTGGTTAGATATTTAGAGGCATCCAGCTAAAACATCTCAAGAATGCCCGCTAATTGTTCCACAAAAACACACCCTTTATTTCAGTCTGAAAATGTGTCAGGAAAGCTGAATGTGAAAAAGAGATTAACAAGGCCATCACGTCTTTTCAAGCCATCAGTGACGGGTAATCTTGGAAAAATTTCCAGTGGAAAGTTTTGACCCCTGCCGGCGGGAATCTGTTATCTACATTTTTAAGTGGTTGATGATGAAAGTCGACAAGGTCGCAAGTGCTGTAGGTTTGTAGTTGGTTCACGTAACCCATGACGTGTTTAGACATAGCGAACGTACAAGTTTGTCACGGGATTCTATCATTGAAGATAACAAAAAACGAAACCTATTGGGATTGAATTATTTTTTTTAATTTTCAATAAAACAAGGCAGACAAGGTCAAGGTAATGACATCAAGGGCGTGTATTTTAATTAGACCGATAATACAGCAACGCCTATTAGTATTTTAAGTAGAAAGATGTCAAACAAACAGGGTCTGTAAGACATCACAAAACAAACAATGTTCCGGCAAGGGGTCATCTTCAGTGAAGTTATTGACAATAAACAAATTAAACTAAAACTATTTTTAGTATTAAAACTTAGCTGCGTGAAACCCAGAGCAAAAATGTCAAAAAGAGCTATTGGCTCTGGATGTCACCGCGTCTAAGTTTTAATTTCATTTTGACTCATTTTGTTTGATAGATTCATATTTTTGCACCATAATAACCCAAAACCTGGCATCCCCAGCCCAGGGCAGTTAAAGTGATAACTCGGTTGTGGAGAGGGAGGGGGCTCTTGCAAGCAGCTGTTTTTTTATGTATGTGGTAAGGTGGGTGGAAGTGAACACAGGTAAATAGAGCACCTCTCGCTTATAGCCTCTGTTTGCGATACTCACCACAAATGGCTGGAAACAGGTACCGGCTCGAGGTCTGCGAGTTAAGGCAGAGGAAAGGGGAGGGCATCTACCTTTACAATACACCACGGATGGTCATCATCATAAACTATGTGAGTGTTCAGGCGAGGGGTGGGGGGCGGCACCAGAGAAGCTGACATGGTGTGTGAGAGGAGATGAAAGGATAAAGGGGGGCGGCTTTTTTTAGTACAATATAATCACCGTGTGAAGTACAAGGAGCAATAGTAAAAGAGGAAAAGGGGAGGGGGCTGTGGGGCATATTTTTCTTGCGATTGTTTGTATTCTCTTCATATAGTTACAGAAGATGCTGATATCTGTATCTTTACCATGGCTGACTCTATCTACGCAATGTGTGGCTATTGAAAGAGGTAATGTTATTAGAGCCCCCACCGCCACAACCAAAACACATTCTAATTACAAGTATTTCGGGAAGCCGATCCGGAGATAAAGTGCGCACTTGGCTAATGAGACGAAGTTAGGAATTTACAGGCTAAACATCCAACAAGACCTTAACGGGTTCAGGTAAAAATTCTAAATATTCGGAGTGATAGGTTCGTGAACCTAAATACTAAATATTCTTAGTGATAGGTTGGTGAACCTAAATACTAAATATTCTTAGTGATAGATTGATGAACCTAAATACTAAATTTTCGGGTAATAGATTGGTGAACCTTAATACTAAATATTCGGAGTGATAGTTGGTGTACCTAAATACTAACTATTCGGAGTGAAAGGTTGGTGAGACTTGATACTGTAATGACGCTAGCTGTCTCGCTTTTCAAAATAAATTATCGAAATCATGTTATATTTGTTCTTCGCCACATGATGATTCTTTAACTTAAATAATGAACGCCGAACGCCGTTAGTTCTCATTTCTCAACAACCAATCAGATAATGAGGTTGGGGCGTTTCCAGCCGTCAACTGTTTCCCTCAAGGTCAAACAAGGTCATATTTATCGATGATAATAAACAGGGAAATCGCTACCACTGTCAAAGTCGATTTAAGTCCGCCGTGAAGTATTCACTCGCTGGCAGATATAACCGGAAAAAAGTGGAACCACAAATTACAAAACAACATGTGATGCAAGGGCAGAGGTTATCTGCCGACAACACCTTGGATGTCAGGTTACGGGAAAATAATGTTATGAACGAGTTTATGGTACTATAGGACCCTTATGGCGTCACACGGCCAAACAAGTACGCGCGATCTTTACCTATCCCACCCCCGCGTGGTGGTATGGATTACGGTCAACGCTAATCCCAAACAACCAGCATTTATCAGTTAACTGCCAATCTCGAGTGGGTGCGATAGATATGCAAGATTTTTTTTTTGTAAGTAGGAGTGTGGGAATATTCCCCTGACAACATCACGCATAACACTAATGTCCTTTACGGCCATTAGGGCATGCCGGGTATTTCTTGACCCGGCCTTCAAAGAAGTTTGAAAGCCTATTTCAAACGCCAGCTAACGTTCATTCAGCCATGCATAGCCCAAAAGAAACTTCGAGTTAAAATAAAACCATGTCCTTGAGATGGCCCGTGTTATAACGACAGTAACAGGATATTTCAAGTAAATTACGGTGTTGTAAGGACGATGACCCTATTATAGGCACGGTCCACAGACTTCGGGATTATAAACAATACAAAAAGTATTATATTAATATAAAATACGTTAGACAAGTTCTGGTTAGGTAAATTGAAATAATGCTTTTGTCTTGCAAACCGGTTTTAGAAATCTGGTTAACCGGTTTCCAGTTTTACAATGCTCAGGTCTTAAAGTTACCCGACTCCCACAGGACTAGACTTAGCCTCTATTTATAATACATCAAATCCTTTCTTAACAGTCATGTCAGATCTACATGTTTCGGAAAACAGCGCCTATTCAGATGTAAGGACCTTGAGGATTTATCGACGATTTATGTGGTTTATTTTTTATTATTATTATTATTTTTGTTTGTTTGTTTTGTTTTTAAATTTGTGTGTGTGGGGGGGGGGGGGACACAGCAGAGGAATTAAGACTTATAATTAAGCAATATGCATTTAAAAAGCTTATTTTTCTGATTGCGAACACTGTTTTAATACATGTTTTAACGAGGGGGGGGGGATTAGGAGAGACGCCGATTCGCCACTTCATTTGGTGATTTTAGCAGAGTCGCTATTTTAACTATGTCTATTATTACTATTAATCATGTATAATTATCTTACGTTTCTCATTTGTTGTTTTTTTTATGCGTGTGTTAAGTATTGACTGTTATCTAACAATAAGTCAATTTACATCAAGATCACAATGACCTTAGAGCCGTACGTCAGTCAAATCAAGAACAAGAACCAGTGCTTGCCTGTTTACTCCTATTGATACATTGGTTACAGGTGCGGACTAATCAGTGATCAGACAAGCTTTGCATCTCAAGTTGTTGACAACCGGACGGACGGAGAGAGCATCTTGTTTGATAAGATAACGTCCAGCGGAAGGACAAGAGGCCGCGAGGGGCACGTGAAGAAAGGCTGACCGGACACGACCTTGTCAAAAATGCGGTTATCTGGTCAGAGTTTGCTTACTGTTGACACAATCAAAAGTAAAATCTGAGTAAATAACATGTTCACATGTCGGTACACTAACAGACATGTGACGAATCTGTGCAATAACAAACATGTGACGAATCTACAATAACAAACATGTGACGAATCTAAAATAACAAGCATGTGACGAATCTGTGCAATAACATCTAAGTGATTGTCCACTTAAGTGTTCTATTTTCAATGGGGGCCTTCTTTTTTCGATAATAGTCAAGGGCATGTACCATTATGTTGATATAATTCAGTCAACAATATTTAAAAACGTGCCATGTAACTGAGATGTGACGCAAAATACCTCAATCAGAAAACCCCCATACACTATTTGCCAATTATTAAAACATATCACCCCTTTTTTAACATTTGTTGTTACATTGAGTCAGATGATATCGGGTAGCCGTACCCGCCTCCCTCCTCTCGCTATTGTGAACCCCTTGAACTGAATAAATAAACAAATCTGCAATCAAGAAATAGTGGACGGACTTCATAAATGTTCCTATCAGGGCGAAGTTATCTGGAACTCACTCTCTCTGGGTTTTTGTCGTTTAGTTGTTTTGTTAGCGTCAGTGAACAGACTTAGTTTGTTCGTTTGTTGGTTGGTTTTTGTTTTTATAATTAGTAATATACGTTCACTTTTAGTGCAAACTTTAAAGTAATTTAAAAGCTATACTAAAGAAAAGGGACGAGCTTGTTGACCCAAACTTCAGTGTCACTGGTAGGACTCATGGTTTTCTTCTTTCAGCCCATGCACGGGAGATCATAAACTTGGTAAAAACGTTTTTTTAAAAAAATACATATTTGAGAAAATGTTTTGTTTTAAATTATTTAAGTCGTATTATTATAACGTATTTAGACTTAGACGATGTCATCGGGGATCGTTAAGTGGTCAGAAACATATTACTAAGAGAGCGTGAGACGCCTATGGACAATCACGTGACATCTCAGTGTTAACCTTTCTGTTCTGTGCTCAATATTAAGACACTGTTAAGTGTCACCGGGAGAAGTAACCGTGTCAAGGAAAATGTTGTAGTGAAACCCGACGTAACCATCGCATTAAGTTCCTGACATATCCGCAGAGTCAGTCAACGGTCAGTGGAGGGCTAAAACCTATATCTCCGACCGGAGCGTCGCGTCTCTTCCCGTTGCTATGAAGGATAGTTGTTATTTTAATTTTAGGGTTTGGGTTAGGTATAGCTTTAGAATTTTCGGAAAATTCACGGGGCTCGCACTATTTTTTCGGGCCGGTGACGTGCCATAGCAACAAGATGGCCGCCGATAAGGTCGGCCCGGTCGGAGATATAGGTTTTTACCCAGTGGAGGTCATTGCTGACCCACAGATCATGTAGGGTAATACTGTCATTTGGGGGTGGGTTGCGTTTTAAGTTTCAGCTCGACTGAAGATTAGGAAACGGATCGAAAAGGAGACGCAAGATTCAACCAGATGTGGACCCCCCAATGGTCAGTTGAGGTATGTGCTGACCTACTGATCATGTTGTGTAGTATAGAACCCGGTATCGATTTCACACTTACGTCATTTTGATCCGTTGGGCGAAGGGAAAATTTCATGAACTGGGTCACTAGATTTGACCCAGAAAAAAAAACAGATATGCATTTATTATTTATTTTTATGCATTTTGGCGTGAATGACGATAAACGTCATTCCCACTCCAGAATGAATGCGGCGCCATCATCTTTGTCATGAGCATTGTGTTGAGTTTTGTTTTCATGCGACCATTTTGAAACGTGTCCTTGACCCTTATTGAACAAGTTTTCAAAAATCAAGCAAGGTCAACATTTTTCTTTTCCAATACAGCCACAGCTGTGACGATGGGAAAACAGAAACGTTGGCACACGTTATAAAATCCTTACACAAAACGTTTTATTTCATGAAGTTAAATTAAGGACAAAAATGGTGACTCATGTTTATTAAAATGTCGAAGGCGACATATCATTGGTGGTACATAATCAAAAAGGAATAATAGTTGCTCAACACGGCATTCGTTAATAATGAGAATAAAAACAAATAACATGTAGAGTCTAGATAGCGTTCGTAACGTCTTTATTTTCTAATTAAAATCGTTGTTTCCGCTCTGTTTATAGCTATTCGCACGATCAGAGAAAATGGCAATGGTGCGCATGATCAAAGATTTATTTCGCGGTTTTCGGGGTAAAGCAAGACACATTGGCAGCAGAAAGTGTGAAATTGATGGCTTCCTGGCGCAGCACAGCTTTGGATGGCTGTTGTCACGTGAGACTGCAATCAGAAACAGTTTCTCTGCCATTGGCTTGGCGCGGGATTTCGGGGACACTGAAGCGATTCTATATTACATTTAGAGTTAAGTTTATTTGGCCGTCTTCTCAAAGAAAGACGAACACAGTTTGTTGACATTAAGTTTATATTGCTGGCTTTCAATGATATTGAATTTGATCCAAACCCTTTAACAACACGATATAGCAGATTGAGATATTTACAGCCACGGCGGGAACCTTAACCACCTGTTTATCCCCCCCCCCACTCACACTCTCGATGACACGGGTTGTAAAGAATTATAAAGTGTTACAATAACATCGCACGTTTCAAATTTTCAAACGTTTTATCTCAAATAATCACGGCCTCTTCCATCCCCGTGATCACACTTAATTAACGACCAAGTCTGTTATCAGCAGCCATCATATTTCAGGGGAGGCAACCGCGGTGATATGTCTGCTGTAGCCTCCATTACCCCGTGGCCTTAACGGGTCTGATGCGAAGACCTTTGAGAATCCTATGACCATCAAACAGCGGCTTGGTGGCAACTGCGTGCGATAAGGTACTGTATTCGGATATCCTGTTGATGTACTACTGCATCGGCTCGGTCGTGCCGTAGCGTGACGTCTAATAATGTGTACCAAATCCAGGAATGTTGCCCCATTTTACTTTTTATTTTCTTACTGCTGGGAAGTTGTGCACACACAAAATGATACAAATTACTATAACCTGAAAAAATGAACATTGTAGTCTAACGCCTTTTAAATAAAAAGTTCCTATCTATACAAATGTATGCAAATTGATCTACTTTGCAAAACCAACAGCAACAAAAAAAAAACTATAACATAAGCCTGATTTCGTGCTACTTTGAGAGAGAGAGAGTCTCACAGAAGTTTCAAACAGAACGACACAACCAGATCACATTTCGGTTCAACCTCTGCTACACGATTCCATTTTTTTTTTTTGGTAAAGAAGGAAACGTTGACCTGTCGGAAAGGTCTTGTGATTTTTTTTTATATAATGCCCACTGACCCACAACAAAGTTCATCGATTTATAAGGACCTATCAGAGTGACTTTAAAAAAATAGGGTATGGTGAAATCAATTAACCTCATGATAAATAAAATAAAACCAACTATCATAAATGTGCAGTCAGGTGAGTTACGTTTCCTCAAAACAAAGCAACAGTTTGGAATGTTTGCGAGACAGCAACAGTGGGGCGGGACGTGAGCAGCTTACTGAGAGATTAGACCGTGTGAGCTCACGTGATAACTCGATTATACATAAACAATGGTGATATCAAAAAACAGTTATGTGTTTCAACGAAACATTAATAACAGAAGACAATAAAATGCTATGAAAAACTGAATGCTTATATCGATCTATCAAATTTAGTAGTTAACACTCGATACCAGCTTTATATAGATGCGCGGCTATATAATGCAATAGACAACAAAATTTAGACCAACACGAGCCTTTCGGATGAGTAACTTTAAACGTATTCACCAACACCATCAAAGCTAATATTCTACGGTTGATTCCTGCCTGGTATCATCAAAGCATTTCTCTAGAGCGATCAATATTTTGTGTTATACACAAGTGAGACTAGGAGTGAGAGATGGAGAGAGGAGGACCTGGGTAGAAGGAATAAGAGAGAGAAAAAATTGTAAGCAATAATTTATAGCAGCAGAATCTCTGGGGGCTCGTATATTTTGAAGAAGTTATTTAAATGGGAAATCGGAGTCTCATGCAAACTCTGTGACTTCTTCCAGGTGGGAGATGAGGTCATTTACTTTGTGGAGGATAGGTCATTCATGTATAGGAGATAAGGTCAGCTACTGTATAGGCAGGCTTGTCCATGGGAATGTTTTTTTCCCATGGGATTCCCATGGGAAACGTCCCATGGGATGGGATGGGCATAAATTGCCATGGGATGGGATAGAAAAATATGTCCCATGGACAAGCCTGTACTGTATAGGACATAAGTCATTTACTTTATGGGTGATAAGGTCATCTACTTTTTAGGGGATCAGGTCATTTACTGTATAAAGGAGATGAGGTCATTTACTCTGTTGGGGATAAGGTCATTTAATTTGTGGGTGGTAAGGTCATCTACTTTTTAGGGGATCGGGTGATCTACTGTGTGCGGAATAAGGTCATCTACTTTCAACATCAAGAATACTGAGAAAGCGCTATGGATAATATTTCAGAAATAAAACCAAACTATCATGTTATTCATCTTGGTTGGCATTAAAGTGTATGTGCCCATCTGATCGCGAGAACTCCGAATAAATATACACACTATGGAGAACTTAACAATGAATGTTGGATGTGCACCACATCTTTCTGATCCAATCTGACTAGATTTGACGCCATCATTATTCATTCATGGATCTTTCTTTTCTATTATCGATGAAGACACGGATACCTCATGTATATGTCAATGTCAATACACGGATACCTCATGTGTATGTCAATGTCAATAAACGGATACCTCATGTGTATGTCAATGTCAATACACAGATACCTCATGTGTATGTCAATGTCAATACACGGATACCTCATGTATATGTCAATGTCAATACACGGATACCTCATGTATATGTCAATGTCAATACACGGATACCTCATGTGTATGTCAATGTCAATACACGGATACCTCATGTATATGTCAATGTCAAGACACGGATACCTCATGTATATGTCAATGTCAATACACGGATACCTCATGTGTATGTCAATGTCAATACACGGATACCTCATGTGTATGTCAATGTCAATACATACACGGATACCTCATGTGTATGTCAATGTCAATACACGGATACCTCATGTGTATGTCAATGTCAATACACGGATACCTCATGTGTAAGTCAATGTCAAGACACGGATACCTCATGTGTAAGTCAATGTCAATACACGGATACCTCATGTGTAAGTCAATGTCAAGACGAAAGGTTCTGTGTGCTTATAGCTGGAGGCCGTTTGAAATTGTGTTTAATGGGCATTACATATTGTTGGGTGGTGTTTATATCTTTAAATCTGGTGTTTAATTGATAGGTGTTACACAAGGTGTTTGATAGGTGTCACTGGTTATATTTGATGGGTGTTAAGTGTGGTTTTACGGGTTTATTGATTGTGTTTTTATGGGTTTATTGATGATGTTGTGGGTTTTTATGGGTTTATTGATGATGCTGTGGTTTTTTATGGGTTTATTGACGATGTTGTGGTTTTTTATGGGTTTATTGATGATGTTGTGGTTTTTAAAGAGTTTTATTGATGAAGTTGTTAATTAGTTTTATTGATGTGGTTTTTTATGGCTTTATTGGTTTGTGTTACATATGGTGTTTGATGGGTTCTACCATCCGGGTTTGATGGGTGTTACAGGCAGCGATGAGTGCTGAATCCCTCCCCCCTTCCTTCCCCCATTTCTACTAGCTCCCTTGGATATCGGCTCATATCAGCCGATGCTCCCAGTCATCACCTAAAAGCATTATCGTCTCATTAGGGGGACCGAACATTTTAGTCAACATTGCACAATGATCCCACAAGATAACGCTTAACGCAATTTTCCTGTAATGACTGAGTTAACTTGGCTGGTGTGCCACATTCCATTTAATTAATAGATATCATCGTCGTTCCGTTTTCATGGCAGGAACGACAATCCTAGCCAAAGCAAAATAATAGAATGCAAAGTTATTGAAAATTGCGATCGACAGTTTGGTGTTTGTCCTTATTCCACAATTTCCACATTTCAAAGTATCTTATTTCGTGGCCTACAGTGCCTACAGTGGGCATGGGGTTATTAGTTATAACGCTGTCGTTTAGGTCTAATAATGAACAATTGACACCGGTCCGTGTTAAAGTATAGTTTGAGATTCATTGGGGACAGATATAATACAACACGACAGACTGGGGAAATGTCGACCCAACCTGTTCGCGGCTAAACAAAATTGCTGCACGCACAGTATAGTTTTAACATTGCAGACTCCATTTTACTTGGTTTAATATATACGAGTGGTCCTTGTGCTCTCCTTTTTTTAACAACACTTTCATAACTTTTTCTTGTTTTGTTTTGACCAGAGAGTTAAATCGTCACTATAGATAGGTTTATGTCTCACAGTCTGGAGTTAATTGATTTATTAGTATTGAAAACATGTCTCTATATTGAGGAATTAATGTATGTCTATTGTATTGATTATATATTTAGATTTCTGAATTGCGGGGGTGTCTCTATAGTTTGGTAAATGGATCTCAAATTTGCGGAGCATAAGAGAATACGCCTCATGATATTTTAAAAATTGTTCACTATTTTGGAAACTACATAGAAAAATCTACATTGGTTATACCTACCACTAATGATGTGGGTGTATGAGTGTATGTACAAAAAAACGTAATGCAATTTATATTATACTAGGACAGAAATATTGTAATATCCCTGCCTTCGCTATTCCACGACACAACCAATGTGCACTTTACAAATCTTCTGCTATCTTTATAAAGTGATCATTTGCTTGAATTTTAATTAGATCTAAAACCATGTCATCTTCCGTTAACATTATTGACATTCTTGCACAAACAATTTTAAATGTCAACATATTCTCTTTAAAATATCCAGAGGCAAGGTTTCCTATTTTCAATCACATCCCTTTTTTTTTAAATCATAAAAATCAATCACCAAGAGACAAAAAGGATGGGAAAACATTGAAAACACTGATTATTTGTATGAAAAGAGATTTTAGATGAAGGATCAATGGGCCTGGCTTGAAAGCCCGAGTTATCTGCAAGATCTAAGACTGTCAAAGGCAGAGTTAATCATGTTTTGAAAAATTGATTAACTTGAAATAATGTTAAAAGAAGATTTTTTCTTCCTTTTTTTCTTAGGGATTCTTTGATAAAATAAATATTTTTGTAAGTAAAAATAGTTTTGGCATTAAGAAATTTCATTTGAATTTTAAACAATTACATAACAGTACATGTACCTAAGACCTTAATTGAAAGGTGTGCTTATGCAGTTTATTACATTTAGTAGTGAGAATGTAGGTAACATAACTGTACAATGAAGATAATAAACTCTTAACAAACTAAAAAAAAATTTTTAAAAAAGCAAAGTTTCTGGTCCAGATGAACTACCATAGATTACACAAACCCCTAATCACTAAAAAATGAACTGTTCCATGTCCTTTTAAGTACAGTACTTTTCCAAGCCTCTTTTAACCAGGGTAAGGTGCCACGCAAGATTGGAGACCAGCCAATGTTTCTCCCCATATTTATAAATGGGATTTAAAAAACTTTTAATATAGACCTGCTTCTTTTACTGCCATTACTTGTCAATTACTGGTACACATTATAGTCAACCAGACCAATATAATATCCAGTGCCCTCATCAACATGGCTTTTTTAAAAACTGATCTTATGAAACAATTGTTGGTCTGTTAAATGACTTGTCAAGAGGATTACATGATAATAATAATCATCAAAATGATAAAATAGGTATACTTAAGTTAAGTTCACCATTCCAGTTGATTTTGACATAAATTATTTGCCATTTCTGGTCTCTTACACGAGTGGAGTAAAGATTCCCTAATATACTAATATGCAGAGACCAAACTTAGTAATTAATAGATTAATTTGTAAAAACAGGTGTAAACTCAGGGGTTCCGCAAGGAACTGCCGTAATTGAGGCCCCTTACTCTTCTTAATGTACAATAAATTAAAACCCTACAGCATCTCATCAGGAGAAAAAGTTATATTTTTTGCTGATGATTATACAATCTAAAGACAATTAAGTCAGAAAAAAACACCAAATTCTTACAAAAAGATCAAGTTCAATTACACAAATTTAGAAACTTATTAGAGGATGTCTCTCAACCCAAAAAAGTGTCAACAGACAACTGTTAAAATTATTGGGAGAAAAAAAGAAACAATATTAAACTTCATGCATGGAAATCAGTTCATCCAAGCTAAAGATTTAAAGTGCTAAGGATCAATAATGATGAAAAATTGTCATGGAAACCACATTATATTAACAATATAATTTAAAATCCAACTAAACTTAAGGCTTTAAAAAAAAAAAGAAACTTTCACTTTTACAATTGTTAAAAGAACATAAAAATAAAATGCTACCTTAGATTGGACAAACCTAAACTATACTAGAATATGCATCTTCTGTCACTGACCCAAAGAAAAACAAAAAGAAAAGAAATTAACAGTGTAATTTATTAATGGTGAATATTCACAACTGACAAGATTAAATCCATCAGTTAAATTATTAAACCTAGTAACACTTAAGGATATAGGAACAAATTAGTAGAGTAGTAATAATAATACTTAACATTCTAACTCGGAATTACAATGCAAAACAATTTAATGGAATAATCAGATTCAGATAGGGATTAAAAAATATTTGTAAAACTTTTCTTTTTCCATCTCAAGATAAAAGAACAAATACATACAAATACTTCTTCTCGTCTGGAATTCAGGCATTGAATGGGACTATGGGTAGCCTGAATAAACCAGGTAGACCTACACTACACTGCTACCCTTACACACTATCAATTTTCAAATTCAAAATTTTTAATTGACGATTTAATTATTAACACTCAAAACTCAATTAAAAATTGTACTTAAACATAAACTATGATAAACAATGGGTAAACATAGGATGCAATAATCTTCTATTATAGACTAGTTATAGAAAGAGCGTCTGCAACTGTAATGTAATATGTAATTACATAAAAATATAAGGTAAATCTGACTATGTATTATAGCTATGGCCTATGCTATACTAGACTAGACTATACTTAACTTATACTTCTTGATTTTTATTATAACTTATTCTTATAGTTATAGTCATAGTCTATAGTCATTACTCATTACTAACTTAAAGTTACGGCTGAAGCGAAGTATGTCGACCGTGACGTCACGACGCTACCGGTTGCTGGAAAAGAAATTTGGGGTTAGGTATAGCTATAGAATTTTAATTTTATAGCTTTTTAAAGGATGTGCTATAACAACAAAGAAGGCCGCCATGACCGTGACATCGACATCACGGTCGACATACTTCGCTTTTACCAAAGTTACTACTCACTCATAGTATCATAGTCATAGTGATAAATTTTATCATAAAAGGTCACATTATTGCAAACAAACAATAACAATGCCTACGCATAAACTATCCTGTGTCAATGTCAATATTTACTTATTGTCTATTGCAGTGCTTTTTTTCAGTTCCCATACCTTTTTTTATATTTTGGCCAGATTCGTGTATATTTATATAATATATAAATAGTCTAAATAGTCGGCATTTTACTTAATGATTATGTCAGTCCTTTTTACAGTGGGGACTCACAAAAAAAACAACAACAAATGTTACATGAGTTCCCAAACATTTTTCGCTAGAAAAAAGCACTGGTCTATTGTATCATTGTATAGTATTATTGTTTTAATGATGACATGAAGTCTACGAAGTTGCTGGTTTAATGAAGAGTCCTTCTACACTTTTATTGGTAATTTCGTCAGTGACAGTGTCAGATTAGGCAGGCTTAGGACTACCGGTACTCACTTTCACATAGGCGTCATAGGCATAGGCATAGGTAACTTAGTACTTAGACTTGTCACCTTGACCTAAGACTTAAACTACTTACTGTAACTTACAGCACTTACTGCTATACTTGTAACTTAGTAACTAAGTAAATAGTACTAAATTATAACTTACTTAGGCTTAGGCTAGTTATAGTTTGGCAGTTTGATGAGTTTGGGCCTTAAATACCTTAAACTTCCAAATTCCAAACTAAATTTAAGAACGCCTAAATTAATAGTTACTTAGTTAGTTAACTTAGACTAAGTAAATTAAAATTTAAGTCACTCGGGAAATAAAATATCACTCACCTAATTTTCGATTTCCAGACGATGCCGGCTTAACAATCCACTTCTTATAAAAGAAGCACGGCAACAGTGAAAAGATCAGTGGGCCAAAAGTTACTCTTAAATTCAAAACAAGCACTCTTTTGTTTTCTGTAAACAAGATAATAACCAAACTTAACTTCTTCTTCAAAGAAATCCACGTGAAAACAACTCACGCACTGTAATAATAAATACGAATTAGGTAGTGATCGAAAAAAATGTGTGAACTTTTGAAAGCATAATACATTAAATGAACTTTTTCATTCTTACTATAACTATGATTCACCGGCAAGTAGCTACAGAAACAAGTCGTAACATACCTAGACTTACACTTACACACTAAAAACTATGAAAAAACTAAAAGGTCGCTTAGCACATTTGCCAACTAGAGAAAGATGATTTGTAACTCTGCAGTTGTATTATTATATTGATGATATGCACAGGTTGCGGACTGTCGGTTTTTATTGTAGTTTTTCGATTTCTATCGTAATATATTTATTACCTTCTTTGTTAACAATGACTATTAATTCACTTTTAAACCCCAATTATTATAAATAAATAAACAATGCTATTTGTTCAGACAGCACATGCAAGGCCAACAACCTCTCACTAACCCAGTAGCTGAGCCGGCCACAACTATCAGTACCACACCACGGCACGCGTTTGCTTTTTTCCACACTTAAACCGTTATTGCTGCACGGTGTGGTCCAACATTATGGTAAAAGTGCAGCAATTTTTATAGGTTTGATTATCATGGATGTGGCTAGCGCTACGACAATATCCAGTATCCCCATTCGTTAAATCATTATTATTGAAACACTAGAGGACAGAAGAACAAAGATCAAAGCATTTATTGTACATCAGGCTATACTATAATTATAACTTGGAAATATAACACTAAGATACTTTACAACCCTTAGATAGACATAGGGATAAAAAAAATATTTTAAGTTTTACTATTCAGTTCAGTATGCTAGAACAAACGCTGACATATTATTTATTCTCGTCTAAATCAACTAACTGACTAACTGTCCTGAGTTCGGGCCTGATGAAACCAGGAAAACCAACACGCTATCAACATTTAATACTCTAATAAAAATGCAAGATTGGACATAAACCGCGGATAAGCGTAGGATGCAATAATGTTAAGAAGTAGCGTCTGTAAAAGATTTATTTACAGGATAGAAAAACAAAGAGCCAAATAGTAATAATAATAATAATATATTTAATTCTACCGTAATACTACACTCAGATAGACATAGACATAGGTATAAACTAAAGAGCTTAGTACTAAAAATGAATGTACTTACAGATTTACAGCTACATAATAAATTATGCATTTTGAAATAATCAAGATTTTTAATGAAGGCTTACTTTATAATTGTTTAGGCGGTTTTTTTTAATTGGACTTTGTTACATTGTTCGTATTGTTTTCAACTGTAAACAATTGATTTGTCTAAACCAGTTGTTAAACGTTCACTGGTAGATTGTATTTATTATAATTAATATTTAGTTTTAGACAAAAATGTAATTTTAACTTCTAGCACTAGGGTCTTCAGTTATTAAACCGTTTTTTTTTTTTAACTTTCGGACGTAAAAGTAAAAATAGTAAAATGTGATGTCTCAACAACCTAGGAAATTCAACACATTCAACATTAAAAATATGATAAAATGCTAGACAAGACATAAACCATTGATGCGCGTAGTGCGCAATAAATAATGGTCTGTATCTGGAATGAATAATGGTTTGTTTTTTTATAAGTTCTCTCATCTTCTCTTAAGTTAACATTATGTCACAGTCTCGAGGATTGATTATGTCAAATTATGTTGAGGAATGCCAATTATTTAATTTAAAATGCCATGATTTAAATAGGGTTGGTGCCAAACTATGCAAATTGTTTTCATATTCATATTCTTGCTTTCAACATCTTAACATTAAAATCCGAATTTATCAATAAATAAAGCAAAATGTTTCATTTTTAAAATTTAATAAAATTTATTAGTAATGATTAAGTAATCAAAAATGAAGATGAAAAAGGTCTTACAACTCATGTTAACTTTTACATAGGAATTATAGACAGTGGTTTCCCCTTGGATAAACAGAAAAACGAAACATTGTACTACCACTACCACTTCATTTCCTGCTAAATAATAATAAATTTAATTATTATTATTGATATGATATATAAAAAAATAATAAAATAAAAAGTACAATAATTAGAATAAGTAATGAGAATAAGAAAATTTTTAAGCTTTCATTAATTTTTGAAAATTTAATGGGATGGAATATTCTATTATTTGCATATAAGTATAAGATGCTGATTTTTTTTTTTCAATTTTATTTTACATTCACATAATATAATAAGAAATAGATAATTTATATAGCGCCCGTACCCAGTAATGAACTGGGCTCACGGCGCTTTACATAAAAATAATTCATATAATATAAGTATAATATATGTATTTGTATTCAATGTCAATAAACATCCAACATCAAAAATCAATAAAATAACATTACGTACACGTAAGTGAGCTACGTTTATCGTTGGAAGAAATGTTTAAACTTTTGAAAGTTAAGTTTGAAGAAACATGTTTTTAGTCTTTAGTGGAGTATTGAAAGCCGTAGTAGTTGGAATACTGCGGATGTGTAATGGAATTCCATTGTTCGGGGCACAAAAATAGAAAACATTTCGCCAAATGTTTTAGTGCGTGTCTTTGGAACTGGAACAGATAGAAGTTCAGAAAGATAGAAAGGGCTTGAGTAGGAAAAGAAGGTGTGCCAGAGAACGGAGAGTTTGTAATCAATACGGACTTGTATAGGTAGCCAATGAAGTCAGTAAAGTAGAGGAGTATTATGGTCAAGTTTTGTTGTGTTTTTTTTTTTTTTTTAAACCTTTTTCTTTAAGTACTAGCCTGGCAACTGAATTTTGAACTTTCTGTAGTTTTTCAATACATTGTAGTTTTGGCGAATCTGAAAGTGTCGAGAACTTCAATGATCAATACGGATATACGGGCAAGAACAAGAGCACAGACTAGAGTTTCCGTTGCACTAACTGATAACTTAAGCAGTGACGGATTGAGCTGATCTGACTGATGATTCTAATCATACAAATTGATTTCCTTATTTATTATTAAGGAATTATTAATATAAAAAATTCTATCGATATTGACGTCATTAAACGGTCCTTAAGATGAGCGTTACTCTGCAGTTTTAATGAACATATAATTTTAATTACACATTTTAAAAGATCAATTTAAGAAAGTCCCATTCTTTCAATAGTGCACTGACCAAAGTACCCGTTGAGGGTCGGGTTACTCCGAAGCGATCGTTTCGTCCCCTCCATTAACTAGCAACGCCACTGAGCGGGGCCGATTTAGGGCCAGGAGCGCCAGCAAGGATTAACAAAAGGTACCGCTAGGAACGCATTAGACGCCAGCTCTGAGAAAACCTTCCAGTGGAGGTTAAACCCTAGGTTGGGCAGTGATGATCCCCCGCATTGCGGCGATCCAAACTATTGAGACTCGTAAGCTTTGCCGGGGCCGTGGTGGTCGAGTGGCAAGCGCGCTCGACTGGCGTTCCGATAGGACGTCCCCGAGTTCCACCCAGCTCCAAATGGGTGAAAAGCGGCGGGATAATGCGTGGAACCCTTAGCCGTAGCATGTGAACGCTGCATCACTTGCCAAAAAAACAACTGCTGCCTTGCAGATGGTCTTGGCTGACCACAGGCTATGGAAGCAAATCCAGAAAATACAGCAGGCTGAAGTCGGTGACCACGGGCCAATTGGCACGCAAAACTCAACGAAGAAGTGGCGCCGAAGTGCTAGCCAGTTGAAGTAGGGAAAATTCCACCACTCCCTTGGGAGCAAAACTAAGTGACTTAGGGGGGCGTTTCAGTGGCGGATTTAGCTATAGGGCAGGGGGCGAGTCGCCCCCCCCCCCGCGCTCCAGTTGGGTCTAAATTGGCGCCCCCCCTGAGACGCCCTCATGAACACTTTAAAAAAAAGAATGCTAAACACGAAAAATTTAATCAACACTAAACTGCAATACAACAATATTGGCTTGCGAAATATCATATTGTTGATTTTTAGCAAAACAAGGTTTGCTATTCAGAGTACACAGAGAAAATTCTTGCTTTAGACTTGAGTGATGTTAGTTGTAGAAATGTTTGTTAAATCACAAGTTTATTAGCCAACTATGATTCCACTTTGGACAGTCATCTAGAGTTTCAAAGAAAAATGAAATTTATTTAAATCATGATTTAATTCAATCATTTGCATCTGAATTATCGGCAGTAATTGATAATAAACATGTATTTTCTGTAATTATCGATTAGACGAAACATTGATATATTTGAAATTGATAAGATGTCATTTTACGTTCAGTTTCAAAATCAGGACATGTTGTGGAACTACATATTACAAAAGCGAGACATTGATATCACAATCTGAGGAGGAAAGGCATATGTTGGCTCATCTGTGATGTCTTGAACTAAGAGTGGCCTTCAAACTTTCATACAATGCCATCTATGTTCATTGTTGTACTCATGTTTTGAATTTGGTCACTATCAAAGCAATGTCTGTAAACAGTGATGTATACAGTTGTTTTTGGTACAGCTGAAAGGTATTCTTTACGTCTAGTTTACAACGTCTACATACTCTTTTAAAAAAACGAAAATCTCAATATGAATCAACAGTAGATACTCTGAAATGACTTTTTGATACAAGATGGGCAAGCCGTAGGCCGTAAGCATGCAGTTGATGCAGTTATTTGATCATTCTCTGCTTTTCTAGCCATTCTAGAAGATATAATTTCAAGGCCATCGACATAACATAAAGGAAGTGTTAGAGCAGAAGTAATGGGACTATCTGCTTTAATAACAAAATATTCTTTTGCTTTTTCTTATGCTATTTGTACAAAAGTTGGTTGATATTTTCATGTTATCAGACCACTTGCAGCTCAAGAGTATTGACATTGCAATTGCAAAACTATTGATCGATGTTGGAAGAAATAAGTTTGTTGAAATGAGAAGCAACAATCAAGCTTTTTAAAATTCTGAAAGTAGATGTCTAATAATTTATTAAAGAAAATTGTTCCAAACTAGATGTTAAAAACAAAATTTAAAGAAACGCGAATTGCAGAAAATAAAAATATGGCAGGCGAACTTTGTAGAGATAAAAGGGCTAATGATCCAACTAACAGTTTTAAATCTGAAACGTACTTCACTATCTTGGATACACTACTAAAACAAATAGTTGATCGATTTAATGACTTTAGGGGCACAGCTATTTATTTCTATTGTATTGATCCATCAAAAATGTTGGAAGAAAATACAGATCCTCTTCGAAGTTTATGCAAAATTTACAAACACATTAACCTAGAAGAAGCATTCTTGAATATTATACCTTTAAAAATTTGGATGCATCACAACGTCCATCACTATCTAGTGAGCTACAACTTAAAGAGTTTCTACCATTCTTGATTGAAAAATAAATGGCATCAGGTCTCTCTTATTTTGTCAATATTCTATAAACATTTACTTGAATCTTCCTGTTATCAATGATTTGAAGTCAAAAAGTCAACAAAATTTTTTTTATTAAAAAAATGCGGCTGATAAATAATTTCCTGAAGATTACACGAACATTTTGGTAATGGCAGTAATGGAGTTTGACTCTGAAACAGAAAGGACGACAGCTCTTCTGATGAATTACTGCGTTACAAAATGGAGATGGAAGTTCTTGAATCCATTAATTTTAATCCTGTACAATGGTGGAAAATTAATGAACACCGATATCCGATAAGGTCATTCCTTGCCAAGACCGTTTTGAGCATACCAGTTTAAGTTTTCTCAGTTCCATTTCATGAACACCGATATCCGATAAGGTCATTCCTTGCCAAGACCGTTTTGAGCATACCAGTTTAAGTTTTCTCAGTTCCATTTCCATGTGAATGATTATTCAGCTCGGCTGGTTATATTGTCAATTAGATCCGCTCATCATTTGAACCAATTAATGTCAACACACTTGTCTTTTTGTGTAGTTGGTGAAAAGTAGATATATAAAGGAGACATGCCAGTGTTATTTAGATTTTCAACAAGAACGTGAAATGAGTGTTACTTATGACATCATAAATTAAAATTTTTGGCTTTAATCGAAATTAACGATTAATTAATCGTTAATTTTTCAAAAGTTAACAATTAAGTTTAAATTAATCGTTAACAGCCCTAGCATTTACCCAATGCTCTGATATTAGTAAAATTTTGCGGCGCCCCCTAAAATTCTCCTGGCCCCCACACGCAGACAAAGCTAAATCCGCCACTGGGGCGTATCCGACCTAGTGTCCTGGACGCCCAGGTGGCAGCGACAGGGCTGCTGACTTTTTTTCACATGTAGGATTTTCAGTAGTGCACCGAAGAGTATCAATTTTGTCTGATTTACTAAACAAAAAAAGATTTTAATGATTCCCAAAACACATCTCCTACCCTTAGCCTCAGCACATGCTTTTTATGTTGGTCGGGGCTGGGGGCTGTTATTGTAAGTAAAGTAGTTAAGTAGCATAACTTTTAAACCAATTGTTATTTGCATACATGCAATATTAATTTATATTCAATGCTTTTCTTTCAAACGAACGACCATCCTCCACAACCCTATATTTCCTACTATAGCTACAACTGATTTATAATTTATAGTGTTTTAAAATACAAATGCAGTCATTTCAATCTGCCTTTATTATTTTCAACGGCTGTCACTGTTTACTGTTCACTGTTATGACTCATTTTTTAAATTTTTTAAAAACCAACTCTGATCTTATAAATGCACAATGGTCTCAATTAAAACTTTCTCAACAGCTGCCGTTCGCATACTGAGCATGATATTACTCGACGCTATAGACATAACATGTTGCTTCTATGAGTGATGTTGGCAAACACTCCCTGAACTCTTAGAAATTATTTACGATTTCACGTCAAGTGGGAATGTAGGCCAGCCACGCGCAAACTAGGTCGCATTCCCCAAAATTTACCTGAGTAACGGTTATTTCGGGGCCAAGGGTTTGTTGTTTACCGTATATGTCTGCAGACACGCTCGCCCGAGGGATTCCCCAGTGCCTATATTCCTATAGATCTATAAATAATTTATAAAATAAGTAATATATTTAAAATAATTTATGGATTGATTGTTTCACGAGGTATCAGGCCAAGAGTTCACCCACAGCTCTAAGATATTTGCTCCACATTGTCTTCTCTTTTCATTTGAATGGTTTCCGAGATTCGACTATTTTTATATAAAAAGTTGCCGATGGGCTTTGCAACAAGGAGATATTTGAACGCGTGACGTCTTTCCTCTTCGCACAGCCCACGCTGCTGGTTTTCAAAGCCAATCATGCAGTGGGGGCACCACCTCTTCTGTGGAGATAGGAACGTAATGATTTGTTTAAAAATAACATAACATAAAATCCAGACAAAGGATTTATGCCACGTTGCAATTTTCATTAAAATTTTTAGGATAGTGAAGTTATTTAAATAACTAAATAATGCACGCATGAGAACGACGTTATTTTTTTTTTCAAAATAGGGAGGTGTATTCTAAAGTAGTGTATTTACCAGAACATCTGTGGCAAACTGACGATTAAATATAGTTATTAATCACTATATTAGTTTTATGAATGCATTTTGGAATTTGATAGAAATGTAGAAATTGGGCCATAAAAATGTCACCTTTAAGTTAAAGGGCCAATTTTTTTTAAATATATTAATGTATGAAGTATAAATATTTTTCTACTGAAAAGTTCATGATAATTCGTATGTTCATTTTCGGCGCAATGCGCCCATGATAAATGTGCTGTAATTGTAAGGTTTCAAAATGCAAAATAAATTATTGAACTTTTTTTAAATTTATTTTTCGACCTCTTAAGTCCGCGTACTGCCTTGTTGCATTAATAAAAGTCACCAGACACTGTCTGGGCAGCTGTTCTTATGATCATGTATTAAGTTAAGTAATATGCAAGTGTATATTCAAATGTAAGAGTACAAGTCTCATGACAAGTCTATAAGAAATCGCAATGACCTACCAGTAGGATTGTGGTATATTATTAATTTACACTTTAGACTTTGTTCCCTTTACAGTTTGGGAAAATCGCTTATCCCAAGGTGATCATGATATAAATCCGCCCACCCCCAACACAAATAAGCATGCATATTATAAACTTATTCAAATTTTTAAAAATACAGTAGAAATAATTTTCATTTAGCAGTAGACTTCAGTAGATTGCTTTTAACACCGACCTCTGGAGGGATATAAACAACCAAGCGAGATTGGGGAAGGGGGCATTTCCCCCCCCCCCCAAATTTCTGTTTTTTTAAAAATAATATTAAAGTAATAAGGGATGGCAAAAAATAACAAAAATACCAACACCAAACCTTTAATATAGTTTTAAAATTAAAATTGTGTTCATTTTCAGAAAGTCGCCCCTTTTCCCCCTTAAAAAATAACCATAAATAATTGAGAATCGTTTCTTTTGGTGACTGGTTTCCCGCCTCTGTCAGTGTCAGTTATCTCTGTCGTTATTGATCCGTGTAGGGCAGCAAAACTAACGCGATTTCATGCAACCCACGCCACCGTCAAAGTCAGATTTTCTATTTATAGCCTCCCCTTTGGCTGAGTTACATGTTGATTTCCCTGGGTCTGTAGACACCACATAACCTGGTGACCTCCCTCAGGGATGAAAATATTGATCCATGTTTCAACCGGAGGCTTTCGCTCAAGGAGGCGTGCTCAAGTTGAATAACAATTAACATTGAGGCAAATAGGGGAGATTATAGGGATTTGACATATTGTCAAAAACATGAGAGTTCAGGGGGAAAACAATGGTGCGTGTGTGTATACGGGAATACGCACAATGCTAACACACAAAAATTGTCATTAACATCTTATTGTGATATCGCCTTCACTGAGTTCTTGTTCTCGACATTTACTATTTACTAATGATGATTTGTTCATTTATTTAGCGCTGTACCCCAGCAAGCAAGCAGCTGGGCTCGCATTTCTCACACTTACTCTGTAACAATCAAAAATAAATTTCCTTTCTGATCATAGCACCAGTGTTCCCATCAAAAAATCTTATGCTATGGTAGTCCGAAGAAGTTTTGTTTGTATTTTGTAGTTGTTGGAAGGTGCAAAGCTTTTTAATTTTTATTTTGTGTAAATATTTAACTTAGATTTTTTTTATGTTTTGGATTAGGCAAGATCATTAACGAAGGTGCTGGGGAAACTAGGTGCAAAAGTAAACGTAAGAGCGTCTTGCCAACCTCGGGCTCCCGCTCTTGCAGTCAGTCTACTTTGGATCCTCGGCCATTACTGGTCCACCAGTATTTTGGGTAGATTATGAAATAATATAATTTATATGGCACGAATGTGGCCACCTTAGATGACAAAATTCATCCTAACGTACGTTTACATTACAGACGCTTCTTCTAGTTTTAAGATTATCAAGTCATGCACTTATCCATAGTTTGTGTATTTTTATTAGAATTAGATTTTTTTTCAATGTTGATTGTGTGTTGATGTTCCTGGTTTGTTCGGGCAACCTATCCAAAGCCGAAAACCAGACATGAAGAAGGATAATGTGTACGTTTTTGTTCTAGTCGATGAAACAAGAAAAGGCCACGGTTGAGCCTTTATTATTTTTTTCAAATTATATTCATAATGATTCATACCCAACACGAAACAAATTTCCCGCTTACTAACGGTCCTGATGCCCATGTCGATAACAATATCTGGCAACTTGGGTCCCTCATCCCCTCCCCCAATGACCTGACCCCAACTCGTGATAACAAGATTCGTCAAACGTCTAGTCTCAAATCAATCAATGCCCCCCACAACTTCCGCGCGCACATCTCCCCCCCCCACACCAGAGTCCTTTTATTTCTCTAATCATCTTATAGCGACGTTCAAACTTTTTTTTTTTGTTTTTCAACGTGAATCGACGGGTTCACTCTTAAAGATCTGCGACTGGTCTTCTGATAGCCCTCCCTTTGTGACGGGCCACGTCCATTGTTCCCTTTAGGCTGCGCGCACCCACAGATATTTTACCGTCACCGCGCAGCAGTTAAGAATTACCGCGCAGCAAATTTTGAAAAATACTCAACGAAAAATGGATGCTGTGCAACTTTGCAATCGAGTTTTTTTCAGTTTGCACATGGACCAACGAACCTTAGAGGAAACATTGGCCAGGTCCATGACATGTTTGTAATGATTGGTGCTCATTTGCAAGAAAACATCTCTTCAGTTTACCAAAAAGATACCCTCTCTCTCTCTTTTTTTTCTTCAGTAATGTCGTACAGACAGGACCGGTCCTACACTCCCTCGTTTTTTACGACACTAGTTGGGCACCAGTCTTAATGATCATGATTAACTTATTAACTTCTGGAATGGGTTCAGGAAGTCAATTCACGATGTTTAAGTAGAACATGATTATTTTAACAGCTTTAAAATTACTGTACGAGGTCTACGCCAATCCCATGCGGATGGATCTAATCAGCGGCGAAAGTTATTTTGGCTGGTTAACACGTTCAAAAACACATGAATCATACCCTAACGCCGAATATAGCTAGTTGTTTGGCCTCAAAATGCCATCTTGAAATATGTTTAACTAGGGATGCCTGGTATTAATCTAGCACTTAACATCACAGGAAGTAATAAGGCAAAATTAGATCACCCCAAAATCGACAGCTCATTTCTAATATTTAAAAAACTATTCTGTAGCTTTCCAACGCATCCCTACTCTCAAACACAACCGTTTAAAAAAAAATTTTTTAGACTACATCAAAAACATCAACATAAATATTTTCCTTCAGTTTGTTTCTAGTAATCAACGAAGGTCAGGGTCTATTCTCGAATAAAGCCGAAACCTTTTTAGCGACAATAACATGGTGCCACCTAGCGGTAAAGTACTGTGCTTTTGAAGTTAGTGCATAGCCTAGGCATATGTCTCGGAGATTAATTTGGCGCTAGTTACATTTAAAATAAGATTAATAGACAGCCAGTCAGGCGGACATGATGGATGGATGGATACTCAAGAAAAGTCGGCCTACGTACTCAAAGACATTTTGTTGACAACTAATGCTTTCACTCCCATTCATTTATGTTACACTAAGTTACAGCAAACAATGAACTCTCAGTCACGCCAGGTTGATAAGATCACATTTTAACTTCATTTTAACTGATGAATATAAATTATTATAATTGATAAGATCACATTTTATTTCATTTTAACTGATGAATATAAATTATTATAATGATAAGATCACATTTTAACTTCATTTTAACTGATGAATATAAATTATTATAATTGATAAGATCACATTTTAACTTCATTTTAACTGATGAATTATAGTTGATAAGATCACATTTTAACTGATTAATAAAAATTATTATAGTTGATAAGATCACATTTTAACTTCATTTTAACTGATGAATATAAATTATTATAGTTCATAAGATCACATTTTAACTGATGAATATAA